>PVLD010005950.1:0-105862 GCA_004027595.1 Dinomys branickii | reverse complement strand
TTTTGTCTTTTTGAGACAGGGTCTTGCTATGCAGTTCAAGTCGGCCTTGAGCTCACTTTGTAGCCCAGGCTGGCCTTGAACTTGCAATGATTGTCCTGCCACAGCCTCCCGAGTGCTGGGATTACAGGTGTGCACCACCAGGCCCGGCTATTCTAGGTCTCTTCTGATTCCAAATGAATTTTAGGATTGTATTCTCTAATTCTGTGCAATATACTATTTGTAATTTAATCAGGATAGCATTAAATCTGTATCATTTTAGAAGTATAGCCATTTTCACTGTATTGTAGCAGCATTAGGTCTTCTCTAAATTTCTTGTAGAATTCAGCAGTGAATCCATCAAGGCCTGGACTTTCTTTGTTAGTGGTTTTTAATTACTTTTTTTTTTTTTTTTTGTCTTTTTGAGACAGGGTCTCACTACGCAGTTCAGGCTGGCCTTCAACTCACTTTGTAGCCCCAGCTGGTCTCGCACTTGCAATGATCCTTCTGACTCAGCCTCTCAAGTGCTGGAATTACAGGTATATGCCACCATGTCTGACATTACATTTGCAAGTTCATTGAGTGATATTGATTTATTTCAAATTTTTGGGCCAGGGATATAACTCAGCAGCACAGTGCTTGCCTAGCAAGCACAAGATCATGAGTTCAATTCTCGGAATGAAAAAACATCAGAGTTTTTATATCTTTTGGTTTAGCGTTGGTAATTCATATGTATTGTCTTGGTTACTTTTCTCTCATTGCTGAGGCAAAATACCCAACACCCAAAATGAAAGAAGGAAAGGTTTATTTAGCTTTCAGTTTGTGGAGGTTTCAGTCCATACTTGGCTGGTTCTGAGGCAGAGTGGCACATGGAAGATGGCAAACATTCATGGCAACAGAGCACGGCAAAAACAACCAGTAAAAGGGTGGCATGGCTGCAAGCAGCTTCTTTCTACCTCCCTTACATTGTAAACAGGCTACCCCCACCCAGGGGGCATGTAGCACTCACCTAATCTCCATGCCCTCCTCTTCCACAGGCTCAGGAAAGTACAGAAAGTAAGCACCCTGGCTTCCTGCCGAGTCACTCAGCCAAACCTATGGATTCCCCAAGTTGACACAATGTATCAACCATAACATGTATCTATGAATCTTTTCATTTCATCTGTGTTTTCCATGTTTTTAGATGGAAATGCCTTTTAGATATCAATACCTTGAAATAGGTATTGACAATCTTCTGGATTTCTGCAGATCTATAGTGATTTCACCCTTTCCATTCCTAACTACATGGATTTGAGTCTTTCCTTGTTTTGATAAGGTTGGCTAAGGATTTGTCAGTTTTATTTAATTCAAAGAACCAATTTGCCAATTGATTCTTCGTGTTGTTTTTATGGAGGACCACCAGGACAACTCTCCTTGAAAGAAGAGCAATTGTCCCCATTTTGGCTCAACCTGGCCCTATTTCTTTTTTTTTTTTTTTTTTTTTTTTTTTTTTTTTTTTTTTTTTTTTTTTTTTTTTTTTTTTTTTTTTTTTTTTTTTTTTTTTTAGTCTTTTGGGGACAGGGTTTTCTATACCACTCAGGCTGGCCTTGAGCTCACTTTGTAGCCAGGCTGGTCTCGAACTCACAATGATCCTCCTGCCTCAGCGTCCTGAGTGCTGGGATTACAGGCATGTGCCACTATGCCCGGCTACCCAGCCCTATTTCTGTGTACTGTTACTTGCAGAGTTGCCTAAGTTTTGTCTTTTTTCCTTCAGCTGGCTTCATGCAGAGCAAATAGGTCTAGCCAGGTGCTGATATATGGTCTGTAAAGCAGTGCACAGCTCAGTGATGCCTCTCTACAGCTCCCAAGTAGTGTGTGTGAGCCAGGCCGAGGGATGCCATGCTGTTAGCTAAGAATGAGTTCCAGCGTGAAAGTTACACATCAAAACTGAAGCACCAGCCCCAAAACATTAGATACTGTCCAATCTGTGATATGCGGGTTACACTTCCTGCACCTCTCTCTCTGCATATTGCAGAGGTGGTTTCAAGCCTTGTGCTTTGCCCAGCTAACGGCACTCACATACTTCCCACTACTCCCACGGTCACTCATCCCTAAGCCAGTCCGCTCTTCACAAGTTAATAAAACCCAGGTTTAGCCCCAGGTAGAGGCCTTTGTTCTGGTTAGCCATTATTCTGAGTAGACTTAGGGCCCCCTTTGGCTCCCCAGACTACAAATATGCCTTAGTGTCTTTATTCTCACCATGAGTTGCACTGGAAATGGTAGATTGGCACTGACTTATTAGAACTCCAACAACCTTTCCATGGGCTTACAAATGTGGAATTCTCTGAACCACACTGAGACCCAGAAAGGCTTTCTATGGTTTTCTTAGTCTCTATTGCATTAATTTCTGCTGTGATCTTTATACTTGCTTCCCTTGCATGAGCTTTGGGTTGACTTGCTCCTCTTTTTCTGGAAGCTTGAGGTTCAATATTAGCTTGATTGATCTTGCTCTGTTTCTCTGGTGTGGAATTCACTGTTGTAAACTTCCCTCATAGGACTGCTTTCATCATGTCCCATAAGTTCCAGTATGTTGCATTAGCATTATCATTTCTTTAATTTCATCTGTGACTCATTGGTCTTTCGGCAGAGTGTTATTTAATTTCCATGTGTTTATGAATTTCTTCTGGTTTCTTTTCCTATTGATTTCCAGTTTTATTGCACTGCAGTCTAATAATATGCATGTGATATTTCAATTCCTTTGCACTTACTATGAACTACTATGTGATCTGTTTTGGAGAACATCCCATGTGCAGCTGAGAAGAATGTGTATTCTGATGTTCTTGAATGGATCACTCTGTAGACATCTACTAAGTCCCTTTATTCAAAAGTTTGATTTAGTTCTGACATTTGTTTGTTGCTTTTTTTTGTCTAGATGATCTGTCTATTTGTGACAGTGGAATATTGAGATCCTCGTGACAATTGTGTTAGTGCTTATTTGATTTTTTAATGTCTGTTAATATTTGTTTTATGTAGTGGGTGTGCTGGTAATTGGTGCATATTTATTTGTGATCATTAACTCTACCTCTAGATTGTTACCTTTACAAGGATGTAATGGCTTTCTTTGTCTCTCTGATTAGTCTTGGCTTGAAATCCACTTTGTCTGCAAATAGAATAGCTGTGCCTGCTTTTTTTAGGTTTCTGTTGCATGGAGTATTTTTTTCCATCCTTTGACTTTCTGTCTATGAATTTGCTTTTTAATTAAATGTATTTCTTTTAGGCAGCATATTGTTGGATCTTGTTTCTTGGCCCATTTTGCCAGTCTGTTTCTTTTGATTGGTGAATTGAGACCATTTACATTGGTGTATATAATGATATGTATTAACTTATCCTTCTCAGATTATTTTCCTGTTGCTGGTTTCCTCCCCTCTCATTTAATTGCTTGCCTTCCTCGGTAGATTAATTCTGTTGGAGCTCATTGAGTTGTAGTCCTTGTTATCTCTTTCTAGAATGTCCTTCAGAACATTTTGGAGTGCTGGTTTGATGGTCATGAATTTTTTTATGTATTCTTTATCATGAAGATATCTTATTTTTCATCAATTTTGAAAGACAGTTTTGGAAAGCACATCAATTTGTTTCCCCCTTTTTTTTTTTGGCGGTACTGGGGATCGAACTCAGGACCCTGCGCTTGCTAGGCAAGCGCTTATTCCACTGAGCTATATCCCCAGCCCTAAGCATATCAATTTGGATGGAGACGGGCTGGAGGTACAGCTCAGTGGGCTAAGTGCTTGCCGCTAAGCACTACGGCCCTGAGTTCGATCCCCGGTCCCGGAAAAAAAAAAAAATTTGGATGGAGAACTCTCTGAAGAGAACTTGCAAAACTTCACTCCACGTTCTCCTTGACTTGAGGGTTTTTGTTGAGAAGTCTGTTATTATTTTGATGGGCTTTCCTTTATAGGTGATTTATGTCTTACTTCTAATAGCTTGTAATATTCTGTTCTTGTGTTCAATTTCTAGAATTTTGGTTATTATATGTCTTGGAGATTTTTAAATCATGGCTAATTAGAATTCGATATCCCTCACTAAACTGCATGTCAAATTCCTTTTCTATGCTTGGGAAGTTTTTGGTGCCATTACTTCTGTGAACAGTTTTTATTTTTATGTCCGTTGTCCCATCTCCTGCTTTCCTATTGACTCCAATCAATTTTATGTTATTCTTTGCATCATTTAGCAGCTGTTAGATTGCTTTTTCATAGCCCCTTGCTATTTTTAAGAAATCTTTCTTTTCATGATATCTAACTGCAGTCTTCTCTTCTATATATGGTATTATGTTCTCACATTGGATCATTCTACTGCATAGACTCTCAGCAGAACTTTGAATCTCCTGGATATTGTTTGAATATTTTTCATGGGTTCCAATTCTTTCCTATGTTGGGCATTCACTGTTTGCACCATTTTCTTAAGATCCTCCATTTTAAAAAGTCTGTGTGTGCTGTAGAGTCTCTAAGCATATCTTTCATTATGGTCACCATCCTTGTAGTTATCTGAGAAAGTATCTCTGAGTTGATTTTTTCTAGAGCCTCATTCATCTGCTTTACTACTTCTGCTTTCTTACTTCTTCACCACTTCAGAGAGTCCATGTGGGTAGCTTTCTAATTGTTCCACCTCATTCCCCTCTGGATTCGCCCTTGGTGAGCTGGAAGTCTGGGTTTGTATCTTGCTTATTAAGTTTCTTCTCATTTTCTTCCTGTATTTTTAGTTTAATTCCTGGGTTGATGTTTGTAATTTGCCTATTGGGAGTAGCTTTCTTGGTACTCTTTAGAACCCTTAGGAAATGACTACTTCTCAGAGCTGTCTTCTAGGTGAATGTGGCTTTTGAGTTTTGAGTCTTGAAAGATCCTACCTCTTGTTTGGGATGAGAAGTTGCTGCCTATTTGGCTTAGTCCTTGGGTTTTTGTTTTGTTTTGTTTTTTGTTTTGGCATTGACCTATAGTATTTTTTATGACACTTAGGCAACCTCAGTCTTGGCATACCAGGAAAAATAATTGATTAGAACAATTATGTCACCTTACTTAAAATAGTACAGTCAGCAATAATAATAGCAGTAGACTTACAGTAGAGAAGTGGACAATCCCAGCAAACCCTCATTTTAGTTCCACTGAAGTTCAGGCTGATTTCCTACTGTGAGGGTAAACTAAATTTTGTTAATCCTGCAACACACCATGTGCTTCCTGCTGGCTTGAATTCACCTCCCTGCAGGCTTGAACTCAGCTTCTTGACCTCCTGCATACTTGAACTCAGTTCTGCCTAACCTGACAATGGGAGCTGCTAGATGGAGCCAGCCCACAGCTACTCTGAGTTCTAAATTCAGGTGGCCTCATGCCAAGATGGCTACCAGTCAATTGCCCTACCCTCAAGGATGTCTGAACCTGCATAACTCACCAACTACTGCTCCATTCCACTGGTGTGTTTCTCCATGAGGCCTCTGGCATCACCAGTAGTCACTGTATGTCTGCAGGTTTGAGCTGCCCCTCCCACAGTCCGTCATAGCTCAGGGAGAAAGTGCTTTGACCTCCTCTGTTGAAGTCTCTCTTTTAGCTATCCTCATGGGCTTCAATTCTCACTTAGGGTGTTTGCTGAGTCCTGGGGACCCACTTCCCTCCTTCTTCTTTTCCTCATGTTGGTATATTCCAGCTTCTGGGCACCAAATCTCTCTTTGGGGGGCACCAAATCTTGGAGAGGCTTTTCCCTTGCTGTTCACCACTCCACCATCTTCCAGATGTCCTTATATAAGGGCTTTTAAATTTGTATAAGGAAACTGACTTATTAAGCTAGGTAATTCTTTGTGGTAGGATTGGCTTGAGCATTGTGAGATATTTAGCATCACCCAGACTTCTGTTTACCAGATGCCCAAAACACCCCAAGTTGTGACACTCAGAAATTACTAATCACATGTTCAAACTCATGTTGGGCAACTTAAGGAGCCCCTGTCTCAAAAATTTTTTTAAAAAAATGGTTGGGGTTAGAGCTCAGTTCAAAGGCCTGGGTTCAGTCCCCAGTACTGAGCAAAACAAAATTCTCTAGATGTTGCCAATGCCCTAAAGTAGGGAGGGCCAAAATTGTTCCAAACCAATCAAAGTAGTGTTCTTTTAGGTCTAATTAATTTACTAATAAACATAATTCACACTCACACATCAGAAATAAAGACTTGCCTTACTTGTAAATACAGAAGAACATAAGACTCTTGCAGCTTTGGTGTAGCAAGCTGACAGTGGGTTAAAAGCAGATAACATAGAAACTCACTGGTCTGGATCCTAAATGGCTCTTATTCTTTCCTATGGACCCAAGATAGGTTTGTCCAGAGTTTTAAAGGTATAGATTTACAGGCCAGGCATGGTAGCACGTGCCTATAATTTCAGCACTTGGAGGGCTGAGGCAAGAGGATCACTGTGAGTTTGAGGTCAGTCTGGGCTACAAAATGAGTTCAAGGTTATCCTGAATTGTAGGGTGAAATCCTGTCTAAAAAAGACAACATAAAAATATAGCTTTACAGCCAGGCCTGGTGGCTCAGCACTTGGCAGGCTGAGGCAGGAGGGTCACTGTGAGTTTGAGTACAGCCTGGGCCATATAGTGAGTTCAAGGCTAGCTTGAACTACATAGTGAAACCCCACATTAAAAACTAAATAGATAAAATTTTTAAATTAAAAATAGATTTATAATACAAATTTTCTTTTTATTATAGCTTGAGAGTAGATACCTATGATCCACCTGGCAGAGACTGCAAAATGATCACATTATAGAAGCAGATTTCCTGCCAGCAGAAAGGACTAACTTCCCGCGACATGCAAGTCAGATTCCCATGTATGCAGCAGGTTTTCTTTTGCCTGGCTGGCGAGGCTGGTCTAGTGGTCAGGTACTCATTCACTGCTCATTGGAAGAACCCAAGCAATGAGTTAGTAAGGCCAAGAGGGACCCGTAAACCTGCTCAAGACAAGAAGCAAATAATAATGTAGAGCAGACAGGAACCATTGGCAGGATATAACTGATTCACTTACGTAATTTTTTTTTCAATTTTTAAATTTTTATTAAGGTGCTGGGAATCAAACTCAGGACCTTGCGCTTGCCAGGCAGGCACTGTCCCACTGAGCTGTATCTGCGGCCCTAAGAAGCAAAGACTAAAACATAGAACCTGGAAAAAGAGAGAGTCAGCCCATGTAGAGCTTTAGTGAGTCCTTTGGGAGCCAGGAAATGTTCACCTGGCTCAGGCAGCACATGACGTGGGCTTCTCAGGGTCACAGTTTCTTTCTGCAGAGAAACCCACTGGTTGTCTTGGGACACTTGGGGCAAAATGATAAATGATATACATAGATACTAATAATTTTTAAAAATAATTTCAAGCTTGTAGAGGTTCCAGAAAGAGTATGCACGCCCACACCTACACTCTGCCACGTTACAGTTTCTCTACATCCTCTCTGCCCCCCTCCTCTCTCCCCTCCCCTTCCTCTCCCCTCTCCCCTCCCCTTCCTCTCCCCTCTCCCGCCTCACCCTCATCCCTATTCCCTTTCTCTACCCCTTCCTCTTCTGCCCCCTCCCTTCCTTTCTTCACAGCTCACACACACAATCTCCGTAACTCTTTCCGAGCCACACGCACACATGCTGCAGGAATGATGCCCACCACTGCTGAACACTCTAGCATGCAGTCCCCCAAACTCCCGCAGGTGACATTCAACCATCCAAGTAAGGAAATAAGCACAGGAAGACATGGCTGTCTGTCCCACAGGCTTGATTTATACTTTTCAGTGATCTCTTTTATCTTTAGCTCAGAATCCATGTGGGAACATGGAATATATTTAGGAGTTACGTCTCTTTTCTTTGTCTACACCTTCCAAGCCTTAGTTTTGTAGGGTGACTCTCTTTTTGTTGGTTTTTTTGTGGCTTTTTTTTGTGTGTGTGTCTTTTTGAGGCAAGGTCTTGTTGTGCAGGTCAGGCCGGCCTTGAGCTCACTTTGCAGCCCAGGCTGGTCTCGAACTCCAAATGATCCTCCTGCCTCAGCCTCCTGAGTGCTGGGATTACAGGCGTGCACCAGCACACCCAGCTTGTAGGATGACTCTTGAGGGGGAACTATCTGTTGTTTCTTAATGCTCATAGGCAAGTCTTGTATTCTTGGCAGGGACGCCAAGGAACTGAGAGTGCCTTCCTTGGGGCCAGTCAACCAGGGGCAGATGATGTTGCCTGGCCCCATACCGGATGATGTTAATTGGCACTTCTCATAATGCGTTAAAGATTGTAAATTTACCTCTTGTCACTACATCTCAGAGTTTCTTCCTGTTAAGTAGGTTTACTGAGGTGCAATTACATGTAACAAAATTATCCTTTTGTGCTTGGGGTATAGCTCACTTGGCTAGCACACACAGGGCATGATCGATCCCTAGCACTGAGAAAAAAATCCACCATTTTGAATTTCAACAGCCAAGTGATGGTAGCCGCAACCAAGATAGGGAACATTTCGTTCTCACCTCAAAGTTCCCTCATCCTCCTCTCCAATCAGCTCCCTCTCTCTCTCTGTTGCAGAAAAGCCAATATCAAACCAAATGGAAGACTCTTTGCAACGAGGAATTAAAAGGCAACTTTTATTACGCTAGCAGATGGGGGAAACCAGAGGCTCAAATCACCAGCCCAGAGTCTGGTTTGCTTTCAGTTTAAATAGGGTTTGTGAGTGGGAAGTACAAAGCTGACAGCAGGTTATGAATTAATTTCTAACCTTTGCTATAATATGCCTATCAGTCTGCTATTCTATGTGTGCCCTTTTATCTCCCCGTTTTTATTACAGAGGAGAATCTTCTTTCCTCAGATCCTTCATTGCTAAGGCGATGATAGGAGGGAGTAGCCTGTAAAAAAGTTGGTGGTGCATAGCTTCAAAGCATTCTGTCAGGAACTGTGACAGAATACGGATCACACAAAGACCCAGGACAAATAGTCCCAGGATGGCCAGCACAGGTCCCAAAACAGCTCTCATCCAAGAAGGGAGAAAATCTAAAGATCCCCACCAGGAAGAGCTTCCCGCAAGATGTGAACCATTCCCACAAGTGGTAGGAGTTTTACTATTCCTGACTTGTTAGCATAATAACAACATTCCTCCTCCAGGAAAAGGCAGGTGCCCCATGTTGAGCAGTCAGGAGATTGAAGGCTCTTGATTCTGTAGGACAACTGTAGCCAAGAAGTCTATTTGGTCTTGCAGTGAATAAAAGCAAGTCCACAAAGGCTAATTTTTGTGCTAGCAAACACCTGATGTATCCTGTCAACACAAAGTCCCACAGGGAGCTGCTAGGGAGCCTGAAATGGCAGCCAGTATATCCACACAGTCAGCAGATGCATTTTGGCTCTTCCTGGAACCTAGAAAACAAGGATTGGGCTGAAGCCGGCGATCAGAAGCATTAGTTGAATTAAGTTAACATTATTCTGAATGAGACCCAAAGCTCAATAGGAGAGAACTGGAAGGGGGACACAGAGCCGACAGCTCTTGCCTAAATCCGTGTTTATAGCCTGAAGGATCTGGTGAAAGCTATTAATCAGGCACAGGTAGGCAGTCAGGGTTCAATTTAGTCTGATTAATAGTAATCTTGGGACTCATGCCCTCAATTTTAACCTGAAATTTCAAATGTCCTGAATTTCCGTACGCTCCCAAAATATTAATGCACATTATCCACAGAAAATTCATTGTAATTTTTAGTCTAGGCAACCAAGAATAAGGAACCCACAAATTATAAATACATATACAAGAACAAAAACAATTCTCCAGCAGTGCTCCTAAGAGCAAACACTATAACTAACAGGAGACACAAACTAGGCACCAGGTGGAGTAATAGTATATTAAGACTAGTGATAACCAAACAAATATCTGGAAGGTATCAATTAATCTAAAATTTAGAAAAGCAGATTAAAGTACTCAGTACAATGCTTGCAATAATATAAAAGGAAACAAAAAAGCAACTTTAAGAGAAATTCTCCAATCTTCTGGGGGTACAGATCCGAGTTCTGTACTGAAATCAGGGAGAGAAAGGGAATTAAAAACAGAACAGGGTGACAGAACATCAGCCAACTAAGGCAGGCTTTCCAGCGTACGGTGTCCTTCCGGTCTTCAGCCGTGCGTTGACCTGCCAGCGTCCAGAGTGGCAGGAGCAAGGCTCTGAGTGTGTTATCTCTTCGAGGTGGTCTCCGGAGGATTTGACTCACCAGGGCAGGCCTCCCGGCAGTCATCTGGATGTGCTCACTCGGTCCAGGAGTGACAAATTTAGGACTGGATCTCTTTTTTTGCGTGTCCTATCCGTTGCTCCTGAGCTGCCCAAACTTTGAGGTGTTAGTCCCCCCTCGAAAGATAACCCAGTTGTCTGTGCACACATGCAGGGGTCTTCAGGCATCACAAGCAATATCACTGTCTGAAACTGCCCATTGGCTTGACTGCTTGCTCTGGTTTCAAACCAGAGTACTTCCAAACTGGGATGGACTGCAGCTGCTGTCCATTGTGGGGCTGGGTCATAGCTAGATCCATCAGTGTATCCAGCATTAGCTGGAGGTCCCTCTTTTACTTTTGCATAGGGACTAGGGATCCAGTCCTGTAGTCCATCATCCTGGATGGGTTCATGGGCCTTGTGCATCGGGGGTCCCCAAACTGTCACCAGTTCAGTTGCCAACAGCCTAGCCAAGAAAAAGGCTGCTGTTGGAGGTGCGTGCCTGAACACGTAAGCACGGGGCCTATGCCCCTCCATCCCTGGGATGGGCTGTGCACATCTGAGTTCAGCCCTCTATTTTGGCCCGGCCCGCGGGTAGTCAACGAAGGCTCTAGAGAGGGGGAGCTGGATTAAGGGAGACAAGAGACACGAGAAACGGAGGCACGACAAAACTCTGCTCAAGCCTCGTTTATTGAGCAGAAGTCTCGGGTCTATATACAGTGCAGGAGCGGGGATTGACGTCAATGCGTAACCAGGCAACGGAGGGAGGTCCAGACATCTCGCGAGGGTGGTCAGAGCATCGGGCGATATTACATCATTACAGGAAGTTGACCATATATAGAGATCTATTATATAATTACAGGACACTAACCATACACGGAAACTACAGGAAATTGACCATATATGGAAACTGAAACAACTCTCAAGATGGCTGGTGGTTTACAAAGTGGATGCAGACCGCAGGTTTCTCAGTGGTCTCCCACACTATTTGTCCTGGGATTCCTCACAGGCAGGCAGAGCAGCATACAGCGCTGCTGTTTCTCAATCAGGGAATACCAGCTCTCAGCTCCCTTTGATGACTGTGATCAAAACCCAACAGGGTGTTTCCATTTTCCCTGTTTTTACCACAGGCCCCAGCCAAATCCATCATCACCCACACTGATGGTTAGGATGAATGGCAGGTTGGGGTCAGTGGCTCGTAGGGCTTGCACCTGTGCCACGGCTCTCTTTGGGGCCTGAAAAGCAGCTCCTGCTGCCTCTGTCCAGCCCCACATCATGCCTCTTTTGGTCATCTGATATAAAAGGCACAGCAAAGTAGCTAGGTGTGGTACATCTGCTAAAAACCTAGCAAACACAAATATACCTGTAATTGGCCTATTGTTATGGGTCTGGTTTTACCCAACCACATAGCACCCAAGAATTTGTCAAACAAGCCAGGTCCCTGGACCTTACCTTCATTTATGGTTCACCCCCATGCCAGCAAAGCTTTCCTCAGACTGTGCACAGTGGCTTTCAAATCTTCAAGACAATCAGGCTAATATAATATCATCAACACAAAACAGTGACACAGTGGCTTGCCCCAGGTGACCAGGTCCTGGGCCATCATGCCATAACACAAAGTTGAACTAGTTAAGTAATCTTGTGGCAACATCTGGAAGGTCCATTGTGTGTCCTCCCGGGTGAAGGCAAGTTGGTCCTGACTGCCAGTGTTAGGGTGAGACTTTAGTCACTTGCCACAACCCATCTATCTGGCTTCTGTGTGGGCCATACTGAAAGGCCCTATTCAGGGAATATCTCCCCTGGTTTTTTTTTAACTTTAAGACAGTCTGTCCCATCTCTTCATGGTCCCCAGGCAGCTGGTGCTATTTCATATATACAACCCACATTCCCATGAGAGAGTCAGAGGTGCATGGGGTGGCTGTCCTCAGACTCTAGTTCTTAGCACACAAATTCATCACTAGAATTCTCCCTACTTGGTGTTGAGCCAAGTCCTAGTAAGCATGTTCATCCCCAGTCTGTATTCAGCTACTGGGGAAACATAAACACCATACAGGAGTGGGGACAAGTGCCCAATACCCAAAGTCACCTGGACCCTCCAGACCATGGGGTAGTGACCTCTATATATGCAATGGGGCATGTAAGACAGTCTGGGTTGTTGATCATTAGCACTGACTCAGCTCTGGTATCTATTAACATTAGTACACATCACACAGTGAAGAGTTCAGTAAGTTCTGTTTTGTTTTGTTTTTTTTTCTTTTTTGACACAGGGTCTCGCTATGCAGTTCAGGCTGACCTTGAGTTCACTTTGTAGCCAAGGCTGGTCTTGAACTTGCAACAATCCTCCTGCCTCAGCCTTCCAAGTGCTGGGATTACAGACGTGCACCACCATGCCCAGCCCTTAGAGTTCAGTAAATTTTGGGGGACCAATATATAGTCAATTTTATATGTGGTCTCTGGTCTCCTGGGACCCCAAGACCCAGGTAACACGGCCTGCCTTCCATTCAGGGTAGAAGGAGAGTAGTGTTACTTCTTTCAGCTTCATTGGAGCTGCTTTGGCCTTCTCTCCCTGGTGCATCAGTCAGTATTGCTGCTCAGGGTATAATTGCCTCCACAGAGGAACTCCACATTTCCAAAGGCTGCACCTCTAACTTACCTGCAGTTGGGCCAGCAGCTACCAGGTCTGTCCAGATCTGACATTAACCGACCTTCAGTTGCCCTACAGCCTGACCTTACTCCGATGGCCCCTCTCACCTGGGCCCCGCTGCTTTTCTCCTTTGCTGGTACAGTTTTTACAGATCTCATCTTACTGTGGCACTTCACTTCCACATCTCCCAGCCTGGCCAAGGCATCAGCAGCATTGTGGACTGGGTGATCTGTAAAGGGGCTAGAAGGGCTGCCACTGACTGAACATACCAGCCGGCCGCTCACCAGGATCCTGTCCTTCATGCGAGCCATCAGCAGTTCCTCCTCTGGGCTACGGCACTGCAGTGCAAACATCATCTTGCATGTGCCTACTTCACACAGCACAGTCACCAAGTCTGGACAGTGACTAGCTCCCCAGGTCACCTGGATTCTCCCAAACCAGGCAAGCTGCTGTCATCAACCAGTTTATCACAGGCTGACTACCTGCTTTTGGGGCTGTCCTCTGCGCATCCTGCAGAACCCCTCTCACAGAGGGGTGCTGGCTGTGTTGGCTGGTTGGGACCTCCCCTGTGGTCTTACCTGCGTATTATCAGCTCCATTGTCCCACAGCAGCCGCACAGGCACTGTTTCATCTTTTTCTGACTTAATTGTTTTTAAGGCTTGCAAGACATCCTCAAGCTCCAAACAGACTACACGGCCCCACGCCCTTCTCACTCCAACACAAAGCAGGAAGCATGAGCTTACCAGGATTCAGCTCCCACCCTGAAATCCCTCTCCAAGCACCGTGAGTCCTGGTGTCCTGAGCAGGCACCATGTGATCTTGACAACACTGACAACATGCTGAGTCAACGAGCTTCAGGACTCACCCTAAACTACTCATATGAGCACCAAGAGAGATTCCACACTTCTTGCATATATGAAAAATGTATGAACTCATAGCATCAAACTACATGAAAAGCAGCAGTCCTGGAGCCTGAGAGACACCAACATACTCTACACAGCACCTGAGAAAATCCTCCAATTCTTTCCGAGAACTAATAACTAAACTTAGTACACACCATAGACTACCATGGTGAGCACAGGTGGAGGTCTCCTCATGCCACTTATGCCTAGCATCGTAAATGCACCCAATGCCCAACAAGATTGAGTGGTAGGATGAGGCGAAGATGCAGAACTAAGGTGTAGACCCGCCTCTCTAGCTGGGAGGGGATAGTCTCCAAAGACACTAAGGGCTTATGAGGGGATACCAGGCACTTTGATGGGGAGCTCGGAGGCCTGAGGGGGGAGGGGCCTCCCTTTGGGTTGCATGAGAGCCCTGTGGACCTAGACTCGGCCTCCCACAGAATGGCGTTGGGACAGAGTCCAGGAGTCACCCTGGATGACTTGGATCAGCCCGAGAGTGCCCATTCGGGCACATCCAGTGTCTGACGGCCCCCAGGGCATGCCAGGTGCTTTGCTCAGCCCCCAGAGTGTGCCAGGCGCTCTGCCCCACCCCCAGAGCTCCACTTGGCCCCCAGGGTGTGCCAGGCGCTCTGCCCTGCCCCTGGAGCCCCACTCAGCCCCCAGGGCATGCCAGGTGCTCTGCCTGGCCCCTGGGGCGTGCCAGGCCTCTGCCCTGCCCGACTCCCAGAGCACTGCCTGACTCCTGGGGTGTGCCAGGGGCTCCGCCCGGCAACTGGGGTGTGCCAGGAATTTTGCCTGGCCCTCAGGAAGGCCCTGAAGACTTGTCTGAGCCTATAGACATGGATATGCTGACAGAGTCTGGCGGTTCGCTGTGTAACCCCGCCTACCCAACTGGACACTTGACGGCCGTAAGGGCTTGCCCAAGGGTGCATCTCCACCTCCTGCCATAGCAATTTGTGTACACCCACGTAATATAGCCAAGTCTCTGCCCAAAGTAATAGCCTGAGGGAGTAAATAAACCAAAAGTGCAGTTTTTACCAGTGGGAAGATCATCGACAGGGTGGTAGAACAACGGAGGTGGAGAAAATTATATAACAGTAAGACAAAGATAACATTATGTAATACAACATCCAGTCGTAACCCCCTACTATTTTCTCTGTAATTTGGTATTTCCTTTACTGTTTTTGTGTTATCAAACGCAAAGACCATGCTATATAATAAAGCATCCAGTGATGGTTCCCTATTATCTCTGTAATTCGTTATTTCCTTTATTGATTTTGTTATAACAAATACGAAGATGACATTATGTTATACAGCATCCAGGACCAATCCCCTACTATCTTCTCTATAACTTGGTATTTTCTGTATTGTTTCTGTGTTATTCTGGGTTCTTTTGTCTTAAAAATTAAAAAAAAAAACCATAATGCTAAACTTGATTTACCAATATTTTACCTTGCATTTTTGCACACCTATAGCCATTAAGGGTGTTAAAGTTTTCTCTCTTTTTTATTATCCTTCTACCTCCTATCCTAGGTAGGAGAACAATACTGGTTTTGTAATACAAATTTACAAGAATTAATTTCTATTTTATAGACTATTTTGAGCATTGGTATTAGTTCTTCTCTAAAAGCCTACTGAAATTCAGCAGTGAGTCTGTCCAGTCCTGGGATTTTCTTTGTTGCAAGACCTTTTATTATTGCTTCAATCTCATTGCTTGTAATTGATATAATTAGGTTATTTATATACTCTTGGCTCAATTTTGATAGGTCTACTGTGCCCAGCAAAATGAAAAACTGCTTTTATCATTTTAGCCCTGCCTTTTCCTGGGTTAGAGTCCAAGGTATCAGTTGGAGGTTTGATTTCTTACCCTCCTTTCTCAAGTGATACAGCAGTAGAGAGGAATCCCAACTATGTCCCTAGCTTGTGGTTGCCTCTTTTGGTTTTGTTTTGCTTTCTGAGACAGAGTCTTGCCATGCAGTTCAGGCTGGTTTTGAACTTATGGTGATCCTCCTACCTCAGTCTCCTGAGTGCTGGGATTTAAATTGCCTCCTTTTTTATGTCTGATTCCCCCACCCCCGCTTTTCAGGGAACTGAATTCAGGGCTTTCTCCTGAGTGACCCCAAGCCCTTTATTATTTATTTATTTGTTTGTTTATTCCCCTTTTTGCTTTTTCTTTGATCTGGGTATTTGCTAAATTGTCCAGACTAGGCTCCAACTTGAGATCATCCTGCCTCAGTCTGGCAAAGTGCAGGGAGTATAGGCATGGCCCACCATAGCTGGCTTTTTCTGCATACCATATAAAAATATCAATGAGATGCTCATCAATTGTATTTGTTTCTGTGCTAGATTGAACCCAGGGTGTTGTGCATGACATCTTTTATCTTGGTTTCAAGCCCAGTTTTTTGTTTTTTTTCACATTACTACTACCTATCTGGAACAGTGGGGGTGACTTGGTATGTCAAGTCACAGTGATACTGGATCCAAAGACCCTATACATCCATCTCTATTGTCCTGTGGCAAGGTAGGGTGCTGTTCTTCATTCCATTAGTGTGCATAAATCTTTTGTGCATTCATACTTCATCTTGATATCTCGGTGTCACCTGCATCACCCCTGATGCCAAGTTTGCACCAACTGACCTGCTCACATTTTATACAGCCGTCATGGAACAGACTCAAGGCACCTGGTGGCTGTTTCATATAAATGTTGAGATCTTTTGTAAATGTAATTCTACTATTTAGCAAATTATGGTTGCTACAATGGCATCTCTGCTTCAGGGACAGATCAGTTGTTCAGGTTGTAGACTCTTGTGTTAATTTTCTGTTAACACAGCCAAAGTCCTAATTTGTTAAAATCAAGATAGATATATATGTCATGTTCACAATTTTGTAAAGAAACACAAGACTCAATATTATGTATAAATTTTGCAAGAAAAATAATATGTATATAGTTAGGGCTGGCCTATTGCTTTGCTCAGTATAAAATATTTTTGTCTTTTTTTTTTTTTTTTTGAGACAGAGTCTCACTATGCAGTTCAGGCTGGCCTTGAGCTCACTATGTAGCCCAGGCTGGCGTTGAACTTGCAAGGATCCTCCTGCCTCAGCCTCCCCAGTGCTGGGATTACAGGCATGTGCCACCACGCCTGGCTTTGCTCAATAAAAAATTAAATTCTTGGTGAACTATAGGATATTTACTGGCTTGGTACTTTGTTGAACATATCCCACTAAAAGCCAATATGCTCAATGAGCAGACCTGCTAGTACATTCTGATGAGAGACAAAGGTCAAACGCTTAAAAAGCAGGTCTTTTTCTCTTTAAAAACTAGCTTTATTTAAAAGACTCTGAAGGATAGTTAACACCAGGAAACAAACTTGCAATACATATTCAAGAAAGCCTGCCATACATCATTTCTATGATAGTAGGTCCATATACTGACATTCTCTACACAATGCACAAATGACATCAGCATCATCCCTGAAAAGAATGGCCAACAATGACATGGGCTGTCTCAACAGCAGAACCCATACTTGTCTTACTACTTTAGAATTAACCAAAACATGGGAGACAAGTTAAATTCCACGTTTAAATTCTGGCATGGTGTTTAGGGAAAAGGGAATAGACTCAGAAGGGAGACACAGTAAGAGTTAAATATCTCAAGTGAAAAAAGAAAACTGACTTAACCACTATTTATAGTAATTATACAATGTATTTCAGACTCAGGAATGTAACTGACTTAACACTCAGAAACTTTTAAACAAATTATCCAATTTCTATCAATTACAAAGCCAATTTCATTTCTTTGAAAACTGTAACTGCATATAAACTATAAAAATAATAAACAATTTGGGGTGATCAAATTTCTCACATTTTATCTAAGTTTTACCACAAAGTAGTTCATGAATCATTTCATATTAATACTTTATGCCCAGCTTTAAAAGACATGTGAAAATACTAGACAAAAACAGATAATACTAAATTTTTAACACAAAAAATAAACCTATGAAAATATGAGTATTCAAGTCAAATATAATAGGATTATAACATGGTATGGTATCTGGCATTTTAAAAAATATTAAGACTAAGTCAGATTTATTGCTATATCCTATCAACAATCAAAAATATAAAATATACTACAACCAAGCCAACTATGATGCAGTATAAGAATATTAATATAACACAGGTACACATTTATTTTATAATATATTCACTGATATAGTAAATTTTATTCAGAATAGTTTGAATTGATAAAAGTCTAAAAATGTGAATATTTAAAAAGATATGCAGTTTAAGCACTCACAAGCTTTTTTTTTCTTTCAAGCATATAATTTCAAATATACAAATTTGCACTGGCCAAGTAGTACCTATTACAATAATTTTGGGTACTTGTTTTCATGACATAACAAGAATGCTTTTAAACTAGTATTTTTAAATAAATGACTCTAAAATAAAAAAAAATTAAAAACTTCTCAAAATTAAATTTTCTTTAAAGTCTTAATTATTACCTTTATTAACAAATCCTTTCATCAGATACTACAAAGTAAAAAGCACTCAAGTCTTTGTATCATGATTACAAACTCTACAGTTTGATCGTATCTTAGTCTTTTCTTAATAAATGAAGATTACTATTACGATTTGCTTATGACAGAGTGAATGATATTGTTTGGATGAGAAATATCTACTTAAATTCAAAGTCTGCTGTACAGTATTAGTAGTACGGGTTTTCAAAAATCCTATTACACACTGTCAGTTAAGATATCTCTTTAGTAAAGTATACAGTACCTGTAAATAGATCAAATTTTAAATAAGTATTTACTACGAGTGTCATGAATTGCTAACACCAAATTTTACTTCTTTCTCACATTTCAAAGACATCAGACCATCTACTAATCCATAAATATTGGTGTTTCACATACTTCATAGAGTAGCTTAAAACATATCAGCATAAGAAATAATTAGTATTACATAGTAATTTCCTTTGTCATAGGAATAATGTTGGACAAAGTCTGGAAATATTTTATTTTCCAATTTGAATTACAGTAATTTTGCCACAGACCACAGCACTAGTGCATGTATTACTTTAGACATGCTCTAAGAACAAAACAAAAAATTACTGCAAAAATACATGTCACCAATGTGGAACACACTCAGATTTGTATAAAAGTACTGAACTAATATCCCAAAAAGAGGCATATGTAAACAGTACATAAGGAAGAAATAGTTTTAATATGAAACAATCGTTTAAGTCACATACATCATGGTAAGAAGCAGGACTTTCTTTTATAAAAGATAACATCTTAACAAGCAACATCATCTACACATCTACAGAACAAGAAAAGTACAGGTACTGCAAGTAAGTTTTAATATAGTTCCACTGATAAAATGTGACAAAGATGAAGCTTCTCCGCGGGGTCTCATCAAGCTTTTAATTTAGCACAGGAGGTGGCCACTTTCTGCCTTCATCCCCAGCTCCTGTCTTGGAGATGTTAATGCTACCCTCCCCTCCTTGCTCCAGAATGCACCAACCCCCCTCACTGTACCACCAGCAGTCAGAAAATGGAGAGGTGACTTTTAGAGTGATCTACAGGATAAGTGGAAGAAAAAGGGAAAGCGACTAAAGTTTGGAAATAAGAAGGAAATCTCTGAGTACAGGACTAGAAGACTGTGGGCTGTGAAAAAAAAAGTCAAAACAATCTGAAGGAATTGAAGGACAGGGCAGTGCCAGCTAATGTGCTAAAAATATCACTTTGCATGGTGCATGAATTGTGGTCATGCTGTCTAAAGTGTCACATGATAAAGATCCATTCTGAAGGTCCTTTTTTAAAAAAGAAAATTTATTATCATTTTCTCTGCTACCTTCATTCATATTTTAGCAGAAAAAAAAGCTTTTATCTTAAAATGTAGCCAACTGACATCATACAAGAAACAGAATTTTTTTTTTTTTTTTTTGAAACGGGATCTCACTATGTATCTCAGGCTAGCCTCAAACTCTTGGAGATCCTCCTGCCTGAGCCTCCTAAGTGCTGGGATTACAGGTATGCACCACCACACCTGGCTCAGAATTTCTGATCAAAGGAAAGATGGGAAATTTTGAAGCACAGAGCTTCCAGGAGGGGAAAAGCCGAGTCTGTTTATATAACAGCATTGCATCAGAAAGTTTAGATGGTACTAGGGCAGCTAGGAAATAATCCACAGTAAGAACTTAATCTTCTTAATCACATCAGGAAAAATTTCTGCTTCTTTTACATTGACTGGTTCATTAAAGAAAATGAAGAATTTAGTATGATAACAACAGTTAACTGCACTATGGTTTAAACAAAATTTTATGAGCTTCCCTAAGAATCTAATCCTTTTATGTTAAGTTCCAAGCAACTATTTACAAATGAACTTTGGGAGCCTGTGTGCCTTTCAACTTTTTAAATTAAAACATCTAAAACAGTACAAATGTTCATGCATATGAAGCCGCTATACACTGGAAAAAAGAAACCTAAAACACATTAGATCTTCCTTTTTTAAAATCATTGTTGCTGGGGATATAGCTCAGTGGTGTAGCACCTGCCTGGCAAGAACAAGGTCATGAGTTTGATTCCTGGTACCAAAAAAAAAATCATTGTTTATATTTTTTACTATTAAATACAATTAGTATGCTGATTAGTAAGTACTAGCACTTTAAGTTGTTCAAGACACTTTTAAGTTTCAACGACAAGTTAAATGAAGACTCTTGATACTTAATGTTATGTGAATGATCAAGATCACAGATTTCATGGTGACACATTATATTTTCTACCATTATGCTCAGTTGGCAGTCTTAAAAAAGAAAAAAAAAACTCCAAAAAAACCAAAGAAGCTTAACATGGATTTCTTTTATATTGTGCTTACTTATAAAGCATAAGCACTATTACAATAAAACCTTCAGTTTCATGTGTATGACCTCCTCACACGGATAACAAGAATCATAGTAGCAATACTATAAAGTATTTTATTCAAAAGGAAAACACTGATCACAGTCTAAGTACTCTGTTCAAGAACAATTTCCTTTATAAGCTAAGCTCTCTCAGTATTGGTGTGTCCAATAACATCTAGGAGCATGTAGACCAGGGATCCCTTAATGAATGAGCAAATTCATCCGTCACCTGGCCTCAGCGAGTAAACCTAGATGCTAACAAACTGAACTGCAGCAAAACTTAAGAATGTAGGAGAAACTCAGATTTCCTACCTGTCTTTGTATGTAAGTGTGCATGAGATGAAGCCTTTGAGTGAAGGAAAAGGATCTGAGGACAAAAACATATAGCCCTACACATATTTCTTTCCATCACTACATTTTACTAAAGTGAGGGCTGCTCATTGCTTTTCCTAAGAATGCCCTATCAATGTGCGTCACAGGCTTCTTTGGGTGAAACAGGACCAGTTCTGGGGCCGTTCTCATAGTTCACCGCTTTTCCCACTCCAAGTGTCTATGCAGCTTTGGACAAGTGTAGAAGTAGTAGGAAAATTAATTGTAACACATGAAAACATTCACTAGGTATGATTATAGTTTGGCTGAGAATCATGTGAGACTCAGCCATGGTTTTTCTTTAGAGTATTTACAGATTCTTATTTATGTGAGGTGACTTGAAAACTGAAACACCTGAATAAAGTCAGTGGTTTGTGTGCGTTTTAAGAAGATAATTGCTTGAGAACAGAAAATTAACGAATCACTATATAAATCAAATGTCTTCACACTGTCTTGAGGCCATTTCATTTTTTATAAAACAGCTAACTACTGAAACTGTAAGCGATAAAGGATTTAATAAACTGCATAAAATCAGTTTAACAATGAGCACAACTCAGTGCTGCCAGTAAGTGTGGACTCCTGAGAGCGTTAAAGGTTCTGCTCAGAACACCCTGCCCTGCAGGCTGGGGTGGAGTGCGGTGCAGAGCCTCTGCAGAGCGCTCGGAGGCCACGGGATCAATCCCTGCACCACACAGAACAAAACCGAGATCTGTATGGAGTCTTAAAAAGTCACAATCTGACCTAAGAGTAGGTGTACAGCATGCAGCACATCATTTCTTAAAAGATCAACAGTCAACAGAATTAAAAAAAAACTAGGTAGGTCCTTACTTTTATTTTATTTTGGTACTGGGAATTAAACTCAGGACCTTGTACTTGCCAGGCAGGCACTGTGCTGCTGAGCTATAGCCCTGGCTTGGTCCTTACTTTTATAAAATTATTTCTCTCTAGCAAAAATTACAATGTAATCACAATAGGATCTTCAAGTATATTCTGAAGACCATCGATGCCAGAATCAGTCTAAAATACGACATCATAATCTGCTTCAACAGGAAATACTTTCATACCAAGGAATAACTAGTGTTGGAGTTTGTATCATTTCACTTCCTAAAATAATTATGATATACAGTACATTACATAAGTGCAGAAAGCATCTTTGTACTTAGCTCTAACTAGTCAAGTATAAATGGCAAAACCTTGTCCTATCTTGTACCATATGAAATTGCTATTCAATCAAAATATGTATGAGTATTTTTAAGATATTAATATTTAATTCCATGAAATTGTTAGACTATATAAATTGTTCAACTCCTCCAGTTGCTGCTTCTCAATTGGGAAGTATGTTGTTCTTTTTTCCTTTAGACAGGGCCTCACTACGTTGTTACGCAGCCGGCCTTGACCTCCCTATGTGCTCTAGGTTGGCCTCAGCTTGTAGCTACCCTCCTGCCTCATCCTCCTGAGTGCTGGAATCGCAGGTGGGACCATCACACTCAGCTGTGTTGCTTCCAAGGATGAAAAAGATGGCAGTCCCTTAACTAAGGTTCCAGTGGCTATGACGGACACGACAGAATTTCACAGTCCAACTGTGAACACATGAAGTCCTATCTTCTTAAAGTACGGGTTCACATGTGTTAACCAAAGGGTGTTCGCGAATGAAAGTGTACATAGGCACATGCTGCTGCTGTCACTGCTTCCCCCAGGTTTGCACTGCGCTAGTTAGCTCCTTAACAGGATCAGCACAGCCTTCAGAGCTGGTGGTTCTAGTGACGGCAGTGGTGCGTTAGGGCGTCCTCAACACCTCACCATGTGGCTTGCTGCCCACTGTCATACAGCCTCTTCCTTCGGGTTTATTTGGCCACAGGTTTTGACCTGCTCTAGAAGCGAGGTTTTGCTGTTTCAAGTCTCAAGTACACTGTCTGTACTGATAGTGTACTCTATGGTCCAGTTTCAAACTTTCCCCGTAACAGGAGAAATCCTGAAGCCTGCAGCAAGGTCTTGAAAGTTAGCATTCACTCTAGCTTTTAAATGGCCATTTGTTTAAAATGGGACTTTGATCTTCTCTGAAGTTCACTTTAGAAATTCGACCCTCAGACCAAGATTTTTCACACTACTACTGAGCAGTTCTTTTGCTAACAGAGCCCTCTAAGACTTTCCTTATTTGCAATATGTCTCAGTTATAAATCATATTAAAGAGTTCACAATTCTTCTGAAGACACTACATTAGCTACTTCTCTGGAAAACAGTAACAATGCAATAAAGAAAAATTAAGAATATAATGCTGTCATAATTCTACATAGTACAACTGGAAACATGCTTATGTCAACTTTACTTATTGCAGCCAACTTCAACTGATCTAATGTTAGCAATTTCAATATGGTACAATCCGTAAGTTAGTAAGTACTTACTAAAAATCTACTCTACACTACGATCTGTCTCTGCCTCATGGCTGTGTAGATACCCTGGAAAGACTAACCTGCAAGTATGAAAGTCACTAATTTTAAAGACCTTCGTGGAAGAGCACACTATTATTTTTTAAAAATCCACTGATACGTATGCTGCCCCCCGTGCTATAAGCCACATATATGTTTGGAAAACATGTTAAGTGCATCTTTGAAAGACTTTTTGAACTAAATATATAATGTCCTATGGCCAAAGGTCATTACCGAAATATACAATATTCAGTGATATTAACTTTTAAAAGTTAACAATGGCCTAGAATTGTTATATTTAATTTTGAAGCTCCGAGAGGCTTTTGCTTAAGATGAATAACGACTGACATCTGTGTTTCTGAAGCACGCCCACAGACACTGTTCTCGTGTATGACAGCCAACAGCGACAACCCAAAACCTGAACTAGTAGCGCAGCATTGATAAAAGCTGAACGGTAAATGTGTTTGTGTTGTTTCAGAAAATGATGCGAACACGAGTCGCCCTGCCACCAAACCCCGTCGGCAGCGGCAGGGCGCCGTCTCGGTGCTCATGCGTCACCGCCGGCGGCCGGGGCGGCCAGCGCCTCCCGCGCCCGCGTCAGCTGCGCGTCCTCCGCGGCCATGCAGGCGTCACAGCCCCACACGGCGGCCGCCTCCGCCGTCAGCAGCCCGTACGCCGTCTCCGTCATGCCCGTGCACACGCGGTGGAACCACTTTTGGCACGAGGCCTCGCACAGGATGGCGTCCTGGTCGTCGTTCACCTCGTGGGTGCAGATGCCGCACGGGTACACCGGGTCGGCCGGGGGCCCGAGGCGCGCGGGGAGCGCGGCCTTGGCGCCCTTCTCGGCGGGGCCCGCGTCGGCGCCGCCCGGCGCCTGGGGCTGGCTCTGCGCGGCGGCGCCGTTGGTCTGGCTGCCGCCCGCGGGCTCCGGGCCGCCCGTGCGGCCGTTCTCCTGACTCGCCGCGCCGCCGTGCCGGTGCGCGGTCTTCAGTTCTGGGCCGCTCTGGGTCACCGGGTCGTCCAAATTCAGGTGTGGCGGATGCGCCGATGAATTCTGAGTCGTGGTTTTGGTGGTTCCTTGACTGAAGTCTTGTTTTGGCGGCGGGGCTTTGGCTGGACCAAAAGTGTTTGGGGGTGGGATAAAAGAATGATTAGATTCTAACGCAGAGGCAAAATTTGAATTATTTCCAGGAACAAAATTAGATGCCAAGTCAGGGTTAGCGCCTTGGCCAGCATTCTGGGGTGGAATCTGCCCGAAGTTTTCGGCAGGATTTTGTCTGAAATGTTGATTAGAAATACTGACATTCTGAGTTAGCACGTTATTATAAGATGAGTTTCCGAAACTGGAATTATCGTGCGGCCCGAAGTTAAAAGCATGAGGCCGATTAAAACCCATGCCCAGGGGGTTCTGAGGAAACGGGTGTGGCGGGTTCCTGAGCGAGTACGGGCCGCAGTACGGGGAAGACATTCTCGGGGCCACGTGCGGCGGCATTCTGAACGTGCTGTACCCCCCAAACCCAGGGTAGCCGGGGCTGAGATACGGATTTGAGGAAGGCAGCGGCTTGTAGGAAATAGTATTGTAGTTGTCGTCAAATGGATTAGCAGCCACTAGGTGGTCAGAGTTTGGGTTCGGTGGTGGCGCATACTCAGACAGTGGAAGGAAAGAAGGGCCCTGAAAAGAGAAGGTAAAGTGTGACGCCTGTTCTTCATCAAGGATGTTGTTGTACTTGTCCTGCTTTCTTAACAACAATGAATTTGGTTTCAGTCAAATTTCTCTTATGCTGTTCAGAAAATTTAATCTTTTCATTGACCTTTCAATTACAATTAATGTTTATATTATACTTAGAGATAAAATATGTATGACTTAATGATAAAAATATCCGTGTCTTTCAGTTTAAAAAGAAAATAAGCTATGCTTTTCTGAGCTCAAATCCATTGTTACTTCAAACCAATACTTTTGAAAGAAAAGAAGCTTCATTACTATAATTTTCATGCTATGGTTGCCTATAACTAGACTCGTTTAAAATATTAGAGCATTCTAACTAAAAATACTTTCTAACCTCCTGTCATAAAATTAAATAACAACATACAAAATCCAAATTTTTTTCCCCCTAGCTTCAACTTGAGGACCAATTAAAGTATTTGCAAACACTAAGCTGTTGGCCTCACATTGTATTTTTTTGGATTTTGGTTTTTTGACAGGGCCTTGCTGTGTCATTCACACTGGAACTCACTACATAGTCCAGGCTGGCCTGAAATTTGCACTAATCCTCCTGCTTCAGCTTCCCGAGTACTGGGATTACAGGTGTGCACCACCACATCCAGCTGGGGCTCACATTGTAAAGATAAACTGTTGGTTTTAAATCATACCACAAGTTAAACGGAGGCCAAAATGAGGAGAAAACTAATTTGCACAAATATCATATTTATCCATAGTCTTTAGCATCAAAAGGATACCTCCCATTTACAGACAGTAAAGCCATAAATGCCGGTGTGCATCATTTATCACAGCCACGGGTGAGGACAGCACGCCTCCATCATGACTGCCTCACGGTCTGCCCTAACACTGAATTATAATGTTGAACATTACTGCAGGGTAAAATTGTTTCCAAATATCTTTAAGTCTTGTGATAGGACTATACCCATTTATACACTTTAAAAACCTTTAGATTAGATTTAGGAACAAGTACTTTAATTTGTCCACCCATACTTTCTTCTGTTACCTACTTGAGGCTTACTGTTCAAAAGCAGCCACTAGTTGCACACTAACCAACCAATCACTGCTGAGTTCACTTAAGTTCTGAGTGAGGACAGGAAATAAAACCTAGAACCAAATTTAAATGTCCCTTATCAGCCCAGTTACAGCAGCAGAGGAAAACTACTACTAAAAAGAGGTCAACTTACCTGTGTATTTGCCTTTCGTTTTTTCTTATCGGGGCTTCCTAGTTGTACACCTGGTCCTCCTAACCCATCCAGTCCACTATCACCACCTAAAAAAAATTGACAATACCGTCACTTGTGAGTTCACTTTACATTTCTCACAGTAATAATGTGTTTAGTCTGTTAATATGTTTTTCATGTTTGTTCTGCAAAAAGCTGTTCCCATAGTTTCATGCAGAAATCATTACTTATCTGTTCCCATGGTTTTTATGCTTTCAGTGAAAAATAAATTCTCCCTTCCATCCTTGAACTGTTAATCCAATATTCTGTCGAGTCCACCATTATTAATAGCATCTGGATAAAATAGGGGCATATTCCAGTATAACACAAACGACAGTACACTGTGAGCACTAGTTTTACCTTGCTTCCTCCCTTGGAGGTCATTCTGTGTCACTACATTATAGAACTGCTTTATCCCTTAATACGTAGTGTTCTATAACATGAGTTGTCATAATTCACTAAAACTGGCCTCTCCTTACTGGATATTTAGGTTTCCAAACTTTTGCTGTGGCTGCAATGAAAACTCATGTGTAAATGTCTTTACATACATATATGAGTCCTTCCTAGAATGGGAATTGTCGCATCAAAGGTACGTGGTTTTTAATTCTTAGAGATACTGTCCAGATGCAACATTGTTTGCAAGTTTTCTAAACAGTATGTGATGCAGCAGTGAAAAAGCTTGTCTGTCAACCTAATAGTTTGTCAATGGAATTCTTTTTACTTTTGAAAACTTTCAATTACAAAGAATTGCAAACATATACAGTATGACTAGTAGAGTAAAATTAACCCTATATGCCCATCAATTTGTGGTCAATTTTATCTCAAAACTGCTTCCACTCCTCAGGCCCATTCCGAAGCAAATTCCACACATATTATTTCATCTGTAAATAGTTCAGAAGGACTCAAACAAAAGACAAAACCCTGAAATTTCAGTCTCCTACAAAAATTAATAATACCCCTCTAATATTTTGTCTCCACCTCAAATATCCCATAGTATTTGGTAAGGCTTACTTAGGTTGGGATCCAAATATGATTCACGCATTACAGTTGGTTGACATGTCTTTTCATTGATCCATCTCCATCGCTTTTCTCTTCTACTATATTAACTGAATTCCAGAATGGAGTTGATTAACGCCCCACCTATTAAGCTACAGTTTCAGCTATTTGTCATATTCAGAATGGGACTCTGCAAATTAATTTCCCTTTGGCCAGACTGTTAGAACAGAAGACCTACGGGGTACTAGGAGGTGAGGAGAGCCAAGAGCGGATTCCCGCACCTCCTGCCTCCCTGCTGCTCCCGTCTCTGTCCTCCAGCCACAGCCTCCCGTAACTGGTAGCTGGTTTTCACTTGAGCTTTCTGACTCCTCCAAACTAGCTTTCACTTGCCTCTCCTCAGCGGATTAGCACTGGACGGTATTTACACCTCAGCGTCTACTGGGCCTGAGCTGTTCAGGGCTGCGCCTCCAACATTCTAGGTTCCATAACAACTTCTTTTCTTTAGTTGCTAAACTCTAAATCTAGAAGCTATCTCACTTTTTACTTCTTCAGTTCAACACTTGTTTAACCAATTCTTTATATAAAATTATATTAAATTACAGCCATGATTTGTGTTTTCCTGCCTGGAATGTATGATATATCTGGATTTTGCTGTTGTATTCCCTTGTAAAATGGTAGCTGGGTCCAGGCTAAAGGTTTGATCCAATTTAGATTTCTGGTTTTTGCAATACTGCTTCACAGGTGATGGTCTGTTCTTCCACTGGAGAGCACATAACTTTTGGCTGTTTTTCATTGGCACTTCTTTTACTTTTCCATTATGTAAATTACCACACATTTGGTATCATATAATATGATCCATTTGTATGAAATGTTCAGAATAGGAAAATCTATACAGATAGCAATTAGGTTACAGTTACCAGGCCACTGGGGAAAAAAGAAACTACGAGGTACAAGGTTTATTTCTGAGGCAATGAAAAATATTCTGTAATTACCAAGTAATGATGATTGTACAGTATTCCCAAAAACTCTAACAATCCACTGAAATGTAGACTCTAAAAGGGTTAAAATCATGAATTTTATCTCAAAAATATATTTTATTGTCTTTTGTTTTTGTGGTGCTGGGATTGAACCTAGGGTCTACAACATGCTATGCCGCTGGGCTAAGCACCAAAAAATAAAATTTAAAAAACTACCATTATTATTTCTGAGTTTGTTGTTCAGAAATCAGGTTATGGTTTCTGCTCAGGATAAAGCCAAAATCAGGAAGTGAGTGTGCTGAGCTTTATCTGAAGTCCTGGGGGTGGGGTGCTCTCGAGCTCATTCTTGCAGCCAAATTTAGTTCTTTGTGAGGTACTAGGATTCTGCTCTCCTAGAGGTCAGCCACATTCCTGGACTGTGGCTCTGCCTGCAATGGTGCAACAAGTCCTTCAAGTGCTTCAAAGGCTCTGAATTTCTCTTCTTCAACCAGTTGTAAAGAAGGGCTGCCTAAGATCAACAGTGCTCTGTGACACAACCCAACCAGGGGGTTACAATCAACGAAACTCAAAGTCCTGGGCATATACTGTGCAGCACATGTACACCAGCATGCTAGGGCATTTCAGTTGTCACCTTAGAACTGTGGTGACCACACCCACTGATAAAGCCTACTCCCACCAAATTAGGGACTGCAAAATGGTGATATATGCATGTATTTTCAACTATTTCTCTGATAATATGTATTTCCTTTTCTGTTTATGCCCTTTGCTATTTTTGTACTGTTCGATCCATTTC
This sequence comes from Dinomys branickii, assembly GCA_004027595.1. NCBI lineage: Eukaryota > Metazoa > Chordata > Mammalia > Rodentia > Dinomyidae > Dinomys > Dinomys branickii. Next base: position 76,736 of record PVLD010005950.1, on the reverse strand, counting down.
TATGAAGATTTATAGTTCTCTATATGCTAAAAAATGTTCAATCTATTTGAACTGAACTGAGGTGCTTCATCCACTGAGTAACAACCCCCTCCCCGCATGTGCCATGCACTTCAGCTCTCATGAATTTTTTGCTTGTTTGTTTGTTTTGACAGAGTCTGGCTATGTAGTCTGAGTTGGCCCCAAACTAGTGATCTTCCTGCTCAGCCTCTCAAGTACTAGGACTATAAGTATGCACCCCACACCAGGTTAGTTTTTATGACTTTGACTGTAATAGAGAACTTATAAAAATGGACCCGCGCAGTATTTGTCTCTTTGTGGCTGCCTTATTTAATCTGTGTCACTTAGCATAATGTCCTTGGAGGTGACACCTGGGTTGCCTCCACATTTTGGCAGCTGTGAATAACGCTGCCATGAATATGAGTATACAAATATGTTTTCAAGACATCTGTACAAAAACTTCCAATTATTTTAGATATATACATAGCAATGGAATTTCTAGGTCATATAGTAATTCTTTTTTTTTTTTTTTTGAGGAACCATTATGCTGTTTTCCATAGTACAGCCTCAGTTTTATTGTATCTTTGCTCCACATAGAATTTGGGGAAAATAAATAAGGTAAAAAATAGAGTATTTTGTTCTAGTTGGCTAGTCAGAAGAGAATACCTTTCTATTTGTTAGAAATCTTCCTCTGTGTCCCTCAGTAAGGCATTTAAATTTTTTTAAAATATTGAATCAGTACAATCCCTATTAAAATTCCAACAGTATTTTATTACAGAAAAAAGAAAAACCTCAAAATTCAGAATCCCACAAAAGATCCTGAACAGCCAAAGCTGTCTTGGAAAGCACAACAAAGCTGAAGACATCACACTTCTTGATTTCTAAACTGTACTACCATAATCAAAACAGTACAGCACCAGCGGAAAACAGAGATACAGACAAATGGGCAGAATTGAAAGCCCAGAAATAAACTCATACATGTATGGTCAACTAATGTTTGCCAGCCAACAAGCATACCTAATGGAAAAATGATAGTCTCTCCAATGAATGGGGCTGGGAAAACTGGTTATCCGTATGCAAAGGAATGAAACTGGATTCCATCTTCACTCACAAAATTAATGCAAAATGCATTAAAAAATTATTTTGAAACTGCAAAATTCCTAGAAAAAAACAGGGAATAAAATTCCCTGACATTGTTGTTGGAAATGTTTTGGATATAGCATGAAATGCACAAGCAACAAAAGTAAAAATAAACCAATGGGAGTTCCTTAAACTAAAAAGCTGCGTGGCTCTGATTTTATAGATTACAGTCAAAGTCATAAAAACTAACCTGGTGTGGAATGCATACTTAATAGTTCTAGCACTTGAGAGGCTGAGCAGGAAGATCACTAGTTTGGGGCCAGCTCAAACTACACAGCCAGACTCTGTCAAAAAAACAAAAACACAAAATGAAACAACAAAATGAAAGGCAACCTATGGAATGCAAGAAAATAATATTTGAACAGGGTTTGCCTTCGTTATTTTTCTTGTAGATGAGACAAAACACCTGACACTCAAAGTTAAGGGAGGAAAAGTTAGCTCACAATTCGTAGAGGTTTCGGTCTATAATTGGCTGGCACAAACCACACCAAATGTACATTAGGGCTTAAATCTGGATGTCCCCCAAAACCTCATGTGCTCAAAGGCAGGGCTTCTGGAAGGTGACTGGACCTTGTGGTTTACAGCTGACATCTGTCAGGTGGGGTTTGGTCAAAAGAGGCAGGTTACTAAGACCATGGCCTGGAAGGGTTTCTCTCCATCTTCCTGGCTCCTCCCCCACCCTGAAGCTACCTTAAGGGAGCAGTTTTTCCCCTACCGTGTCCCTCTGGCGTGCTGCCCTGCTGTGGAGAGGGCCACCTATGGGCAGATATGTGAGCCAAAATAAACCTCTTCAAGTTGAGGGTCTCGAGTATTTCCTCTCAGCAATGAGAAAAGTCACTAAGACAACACATAATGTGCTTATATAACTCAATGGCAAAAAATACAAAACAAAAACAATCTGATTTAAAGATGGGGAAAGTAACCAAGCATGGGATCAAGCATATGCCTTTAGTCCCACTACCCTGGGAGGCTGAGGCAGAGGGACTTCAAATTTAGGCCCAGCCTGGACAACTTAGTAATCTTGTGAGACCCTGTCTCAAACAACAACAACAACAACAATAATAATAAATTTATAAAGGGCTGGGGATAGAGTTCAATGTAAAGGCCTAGTTCATTCCCTAATATGTGACAAAATCTTTTTTTTTTTTTTTTTTTTTTTTTTTGGTCTTTTGGAAACGGTTTCACTATGCAGTTCAGGCTGGCCTTGAACTTACTTTGTAGTTCAGGTCAAGGGCAGGGGATATAGCTCAGTGGTGCAGCCCCTGCCTGTAGCCTAGGCTGGCCTCAAACTTGCAGTGATCCTCCTGTCTCAGCTTCCCAAGTGCTGGGATTACAGGCATGCACCCCTGTGCCTGGCTTAAAACATTTTTCTAAGGCATTTCTCCGAAGAAGCTGGGGGAAAGGCCAACAGGTAGATTTAAAAAAGTACCCACATCACTAACAGTCAAGGCACCATAAATCGGAACCATACATCTCTGTCTGTCATAGTGGAGGTGCCTGGGAGAGGATGAAGGGGGCACAGTGAGTGCAGGGGGATGGCCAATGTGGGCAGCCTCAGGGGAGTGGCCTGGAGCTGTTCCTAGATCTGGAGACAGAGTCACACAGCACGGCTGTCAAGAGACACCTGCACTGCAGTGTTCACTGTGGCTTATTTACTACAGCCAAGGGAGGAACAGCCGAGTGTCCATCAGAGGACGCCTGCATAAAGGAAGTATAATACAGCATGACCCTGTGTGTTACAGATCACACATGAAGACACTGTAGCACTTGCCAGGCAGGCTCCGTGCCACTGAGCAGTATCCCTGACCCCAAGATATGGTCTTTATAAGACCATAAATACATCTGGTTTCTTTTTCTGTCTTCCCACTATATCATGCCTTATCCACAGACACTCAAATATTGAACTGAGTCCAAGGCATAAGGTTTTTTTTATTAGCACATATTTGCAGTGCATCATTACAAAACTCACCCCCGGCACTTGGTGTATGTTAACACATCTTCATTCTTCTTATGTCCCCTTCCCTCCTGGCACCACTACCCGCTTCCTTCCATTTCTTTTTTCCTTACTATCCTTTATTTTGCCCTTTATTTAATTTTGGGTTTCTCATATAAAAGAAACCATGTGATAGTTAAGCTTGTGCGTCCGGTTTATTTCACTTAACGTTATGGTCTCAATGAGGTGCATCCATTTTTCTACATATAACTCAAGTTTATCCTTTATGGAAGAGCAGTACTGCACCGGGCATAAATACCACACTTTATTCTTTTATCTGCTGATGTACATATGGGCTGCTTCCAAAATTTGGCTATTTTGAACTGTCAAGCTGTAAGATTTCCAATTGATGTTAACAATTAAAAAATAAAAACTAAGACAATTTTTTGCCATCCCAGACTGTTAAAAAATTGAAGAGAATGACCATGTAATAATATTTGAGTATTTAGGGTGTGCTGGATCCTGTTTTTGCTTTATTTAATTCTCAAAGGATCCCACTGTTTGATAAATGAAGAAACAGACAGCATTTGTACCTGACTTACTCATGGTACACAATTGTACCTTCTGATTCAGAAGCCCATGCGTGAAGTTTTAACTGTGTCAGCAATTCTCAATCTTTAATGTCCATAAAAATGCCCAGAAAGTGTTAAAACAGATTTCCAAGCCTCACTACCTGTGACTATGATTCCACAGTCCAGAGGTAACAACCTCCTAGGTACCCCAGATGTCACAAAATAAAAGACTGATGTGGTTTGTGTCTCCAAATGGACTCTGACTGGTCTACATCTCAAGTTCCACCAGCCAGATGCTGTTTATGACTATTAAGTTAGGCTTGTTCCAGATATCTAGCTTGCTACCTGCCCATTCATGTCCCTTCCATGTATATAGGTGGATATATAGTAATCCTTTACAGAAACAGGATTATATATATATATATAATATATATAATTTTTTTTTTTTTTAGATAGGATCTCACTATGTAGCACAGGCTGGCCTTGAGCTCACTTTGTAGACCTGGCTGGCTTTGAATTCGCAAGGATTCTCCTGTCTCAGCCTCCTGAGCACCGGGATTACAGCCCTGTGCCACTACACCTGGATACTATTTTTTAAATAATAGCTTTTCTTGTTTTGTTTTAGTTGTTTGAGACAAGGTTTCACTATGTAGTTTAGGCTGGTCTCAAATTCACTCTCAGGCTGAGGCAGTCCTCCTGCTTCAGCCTCCTGAGTGCTGGGATTATAGGCGTGCACTACCATGTGTGGCTAGCATTACATTTTTTACTTTACTACAATTTAATAAAATAAACTGAAGAATGTTAAATGTTCCTTCAAACAGAGAAATTTTCAAAAAGAATCCTTGAAGGCTAAGACGACATTATAAAATGGGTTATGTTAGAAAAACTATATATATATTTTTGAAGCAGCGTTTCACTATTTAGTGCAGGCTGTCCTGGAACTCACTTATGTAGCCCATGCTAGCCTTGAACTCATGGTGATTCTCCTGCTTCAGCCTCCCAAGTGCTGAGATTATAGGCATGTGCCATCATGCCCAGCATATTTTATTTTTTAGTGATGCTGGGGATTGGACTTATTAACTTATACATGCTAGGCAAGTAGTCTACACTGAGCTACACTTCAGCCTTTTCTCATTCAGTATTCACTGCCAGATGTGGCAGTACACATAATCCCAGCATTCAGGATGCTCAGGCAGGAGGATTAGCAGGAGTTTGAGGCCAGCCTGGGTTACACAGTGAATTTAAGGCCAGCCTGAACTACATAGCAAGATCCTGTCTTAAAAAAAAAAAGAAAAAATTTACTGACTCCCTACTTTGAAAGTTGATGGTAATATAATCTCATATTGACAGTAATATAATCTTACTTTGTTCCCTTTTAGGAGGGTATTTTCCATTTCTAGGTTCAGTTATTTCAGATACTCTCTTACCATACCTTTGGGGATGTTTTCTGCCCTGTTTGCTGAGAGCTGCACTGGGGCACTGAGGACCATTACACCCAAGATTCTGAGCTCCGTATCTCTTAGTTAACTATTCTGACTACTCCTTTCCATCTGCACTCATCATGTGAAGCTTTCCCGCCTTGTAATTTTGTCAACCCTCTCCACTATGTTCCTTTTTTGTTTTTGAGACAGGGTCTCGCTATGCAGTTCAGGCCGGCCTTGAGCTCACTTTGTATCCCAGGCTGGTCTCGAACTCGCAATGATCCTCCTGCCTAAGCCTCCCGAGTGCTGGGATTACAGTCGTGTGCCACCACTCCTGGCTCTACTTTGTTCCTTATTTTTAATGATTTATTTACCTTCTCTGGAGAAGTGTTGAGTGCTGGCCATTTTCTAGTTGGGTTGTCTGGTTTGAGCTGTAAGAATTCTCTATGTATCTGGACACTGAATGCTTATCTAAGATTTGCACAGATTTTCTCCCATCTCCCATTGTGTGGGTTATCTTTTCACTTTGACAGTACCCTTTCACACACAAATTTTTTTTATCTTGATGAGGTCCAATTTAACTGTTTCTTCTCTGGTTGCTTCAGTAAAACAAGGTTTATCTACCTGTAAGTAGATTCTAGTCAGCCGCTCTAGAATCTTATACATATAAAGTCTTCCTTTCGGAGCACAGAACACAAGACTGTTCTGGTTCACAAGAAAAGAACTCCTTTCATTAATTTGGTGTGGCAACCCCATCTGGGTAGATGGTGAGTATGGAACTGAGGTGACACTGGCATGGTGGCTCACATCTGTAAACCAGCTACTGAGAAAGCTGGAGCAGGAGGATCTCAAGTTCAAGGCCAGCCTGGGGCACCTAGTGAGATCGGCTCAAAAAGATAAAAAGGGTGGGGATACAGCTCAGTGGTGCAGTCCTCCAGGGTTCAATCCCCAGTAACTGGGGAGGCATCTGGTAATGAGACCCAGTCCATTCTTTAAGGTCATTTATTCCAATCGGATGTGTTCAGATTTGACTAAACTTATTACCAATTTACAACTATTCAGTAGGCATATTACAAATAATTTATATGCAGTTTTCCTCAACTGACGTACTGAACAGATGTTGTTCTTTAATCTGGATACCTAGAGATGCTGATGAGTGTGGTACAGAGATAGAATCAGTAATAGTCTTAGAGGTCAAACAACGAAGCAATCAGACTGAGCGACATCTGAGTACAAACTGTCACAGACACAGACGAGCCTCGCTCTAGGGACCTTTACAGGCACGGGCAAATGAGCAGGGCTGTGGTCCTGCACGCTGCCGGTGTTATAGGCAGCTGAGTTAGATAGAAATATTACGGGCAGTCAGACAGGGCCGGGCCCTCGAAGGAGCCAACAGACCTGGAGGAGCCAGCAGACCTGTGGGCCAGACCTCAAGACAAAGGGTGCTATACAAATGCACCCACTCACTTCCCTAGGTGTAAACATCAGGGATTGATATTCTAAATCAGTAAAGTAACAACCACCTTCTAAAAAGCCCGACCCCCACAGGAAAAGCCCCTGATCTGTATCCATGCCTCCTAGCTATATGGCTCGCTTCCCCATTGGATCCCAGTCCACTCAGTCTTACCTGGGCAATTATACCTGTAATCTTTTTGGCTGACCATAGTTTTGTCCATCTCCCCTACCTTGGACCCGCCTCACCTCATGGTTTTTCTCTATAAAAGTCCCTGGAAAAGACAACTGGGGGGAACCCACTCGGCCCCCCTTCTGTCCCTCTCTTGGACAGAAGCTTTCTTTCTCTCAATAAATATATTGTGGTCTTAACCTCCGTTGTTCCTAAAATTCATTCTTCGGTTTTAGAGAACACGAACTCGTGTGCTATCGTTCAGGTTGGGAGGTTTATTTTCCCGTATCACCGGGTGCTCACGGCGTGGTGGTGCGGCGCTGCACAGCAGCATAGCTGGAGGCCGGGCGTCAGGAGGCAGAGCAAGAGCAGCGCTCGCGCGAGGGGAGCGGGAAGCCCAGAGCAGTAACCGCAGTAACCGCGCAAATGAAAATGAAAATACCTGAGACTGGATCAAAGGTGGCGATAGTTGAGGTTTTTTCTTTACACTGTAGATTTGGGCCAAAAGTGTAAAAGGCTCACTTGGTCAGACGGGAACTGGTTCCTGTGTCAGGAAGCACCACAGAGAAGGGGGCAAACTTCACAGTCCTCTTTCCTAACACCTCTCATGGGTATTCCGTTTAATAAAGTGTAAACAATGCTTTCTCTCTGCAGCGCTGCAGACCGAATCCAGGGCCTTGCACACACTAGGCAAGAACCTGCCCACTCAGCTGTATTCCCAACCCAGAAAAAGGTAGTGTTTTGGTTGTTCTAATTTATTTATTTTTATTAGTACATGTTTTCGATACATACTAAATGCAGGAATCATAGGCAGTGGGAACTCACCTTGTCTCATCTTAATCCCTTTTACTTCTTCTGCCCTAGCTCTCCTCCCCACTGCCCCATCCACAGGTCCCCTGCCAACTGCAAAAGGTCTCTCTCTCCGTTTCTTTTTGGTTTCATTGAAACAAGGCCTTACTACATAGTTCAGGCTGGCTTTGAACTCACTACATAGCCAAGGCTGGCCTCAAACTTGTGGTAATCCTCCTGCCTCAGCCTCTGAGGGCTGGGGTTACAGGCGTGCATCATCATGCCTAGCTTCGTATCATATTTTATTCTGCTCTTTATTTGTGCTTGGCAACCTTCTGTCTGATTTATTTCACTTAGCATTGTGGTCTCAAGGTGCATTCATTTTCCTGCAAATCAGAAAAAAGTAATTTTAAAAGATAAAAACGCTTAATAAATTAGTTCTCAATTTCTAGTTTAGGATATCTGAATTACCGTTCTTTTTTTTTCATACCGCGGATTGAACTCAGGACCTTGTACCTGCCAGGCAGGCGCTTATTCCAGAGCTATGTCCACAGCCCCTGAATTACCATCCACAGCATTCTTTTCCTTGATTTGTTTTTTGAGGCAGGGTCTCACTGGGTACTTTAAGCTGGCCTTGAATTCACTGTGTAGCCCAGGCTGGCCTCCAACTCCCTGCAGTCCACCTGCCTCAGCCTCCCAAGTGCTAGGAATACAAGCATACCCCACCAGGCCCAGCAGGTCACAGCATTCTTAAGACCAGAGAATAACTGTAATTTTATAATTAAAATTATACTTATAATTAGATTGCATATAACTTGATAATTAAGATTAACTTTATAATTAAAATGAGATGTAATTTTGAAATGTACTCTTACTGGTTCTACTATCTGTGATCACATTCCAAAAATCAAATAATTCCTTGTGATTTTTTTTTTTGAGGCAGGTTTCTTACTATGTGGTGCAGGCTGCCCTTGAACTCAGTTACGTAGCCCAGGCTGGCCTTAACTCCCAGTGATCCTCCTGCCTCAGGCTCCCAAGTGCTGGGATTACAGGTGTGCGCCACCGCGCTTGGCCATCTTTTTTCTTTTTCTTGTTTTGTGACAGGGTCTCACTGTATAACCTAAAATGGTTTTGAACTCACAGCGACCCTCCTGCGTCATTCTCCCAAGTGCTGGGATTACAGGTGTGCGCCACCACGCCCAGCCAAAACTCTGACATTTGGTTGTTAACACTTTTTTTAATTGTTAACATTTTCTTTATTTTAAAGACAAAGTACAACAAAATCTCAAGACAACAGAAGGGTAACAAAAGTTAATACATTGCGCGTTGTTATCGTTAAGTTAGTTACTCAGAGTACAAGATAATGGCATTCGTTTGCTCTTTTACATGTATTATTTTCTTCTTTTTGCTTTTCCTTTCCTTTTTTCCTCCATTCTCCCATCTCAGTTTCTCTGTCCTTTTGAGGTTTCTTCCCACTTTACAATTGACATTTGAAATCACTTAATCACTTTAGTGCACATACACAGAATTTAAAATCCTAAGTATCTTAACATTTAGCAATGAAATCTGCTATCAGTTTATTCTATAACTCACTGCAGACATGAACATCTTAGTTAACAGCTTTATCTTCATCTCACATACTCTTTTATACTGGTTTCCACTATAGAAGTAAATACTATGAATTAACACATGAATACAGTGTTACATAAATTTGGCACATGCTGGGCATGGTGGAGTACACCTGTAATCCCACCACTCAGGAGGCTGAGGCAAGAGGATTGCTGTGAGTTCAAGGCCAGCCTGAACTGCATAGGGAAACCCTGTCTCAAAAAGACAAAAAAAAAAAAAAAGAAAAAAATCTGCAAGTGTATGGCAGATGGTCTGCGACCGAAGAAAAAGCGCACTGGTGAAGATGCAAGGCCGAGTGCTGCGCTACCTGACGCTCAGAGCCTGAGTCAATTCGGCCATGTGATACTTGCCACACTGCGTTCACAAAGCACTTAACATCAGGTCTCAGGTTTCAAACGCTCACAGCTCCCCTTGCTACTAGGCCTTTTCCCCAAAGTAGTGATCTTTGTGTTACTGAGTTTCCTGGAGCTTACTGTTGCTCACAAAGGTAATGCTCAGGAGGGCAGGTTGTATGGTGTTTGCGTAAGGCTGACTGTACAATAATTACCTTTGATAATGAGCATCTTTTATCGAAGAAAAGCTTTTATTTCAAAGTCAGCCAACTTTTTAGACACAACAGAAATACTGGTGCACATAGCTGTGAATATTTACACACATTCAATAAACAGATTCTATTTGTCTTTTCCAGCAAAACTGTGAAATCAGAGAGGTTTCTGCTTTAAATTTTTTTTAAAAAAACTCATCGCTTCCTTTCTACAGGGGAAAAGAACCCTCTTATGTTCTCTTCATGCTCACCTCTATCGATAAAAGAACAAACCTGCTGCAGGTCATTTACTCTTATTACTGGTTGATTACACATAAGTGAATGTTGATCACATTAATCAGATGTGTGTTTCAGACCTCTGTGTCTGATTTTAATAGCAAATTGGTAACACTTAGGAAGGGCCAGACAGTGTTGTAAGAGTTTTATATATGTACCTCGTTTACTCTTTGAACAACTCCATGACCTAAGTTCCATTATTATTCTCACTTTGTAGCTGAGCAAACTAATGCCCAAAGAAAAAACTTGCCAAAGACCACACACATCTAGTAAGCGACAGTAACCTGGCCGGCAAGCCTCAGAGTTAAAATGCTGCCCTAGTCCTCAATATCGCAATTAGCATACTTACAGAGATTGGCGCTAAAAAGAATGACCTGAAGTCATTCCGGCCACTCTTTAAGGCTAATCTCCATGATAAAGGCGACCTGTGCCGCCTGGAGTAGGTGTGTTAGAAGAGTGAGCTCAGCCCGGTGCCAAGAGATAACTTCTCTTCATTCCAAGAGGAGCGGTCCTCTTTGTTACCGTTCAGCACGTTAGATTTCACAAACATCTGCGGAACTTCTGAAAGTGTGGGAGGAATCGGGGTAGTAATTTGCCCCTGTCAGGGTCTCACAGAGAACTGTGCTTCTCCCCTTGCTGCCTGCCTGCCCCCCTCTTCTTCCCGCTCCCTTTTCTCTTTCTTGTGAAGCTCTTCAATGCGACGACTGCTATCACAGAGGTGACCGCGCTGAGGGGACATAAGGGAGCAACACTTGATCTTGAGCTTGGTACACATTCTGGGAAGTTTCACTGGAATTAAATCTTTGAGAATGAGTGTCTTCTCAAAGGGGAGGAAAGCGAGCGCGCCTCGCAGAGGGAACTGAATGGGCAGCAGGGCTTTAAAGGCAAAGTAATGCCACCTAGAAAGGAAGTGGGGCTGTTTCAGTGCCAGAACACAGAGGAGCGGAGAGCATTTCCTGGGGTGTGTGGAATGAGGAACTGAGTGCTAGACCCTGGCCAGGTAAAGAAGGGCCATTGTAAGAAGGTTGGATTTTTACCCCAAAAGGAGGAAGAACCACTGAGTAATTTTACAGAAGAGAGCACCGGGACCTAACTGTGCCCTGGAGCACTATGTCAAAGGCACACAGCAGCCAAGATTTCCCCAGAGTTGGAGTGTTTGCCATTTACAAGGCGGGCAAAGCTCAACAGGTTACCAAAGTGCATCCTGCTTAGTCTCTGTAAGCACAACTCCTTAAATGTGAACCTAAAATGGTAACATTTAATTCACGGAGTTAATGGGAATTAAGCCAGATGATCCACTCAAACCACTTAGCAAGGAAATCGGTAAGTACCGAGTAGATGAAAGTTATTTATCACTTGCATTGGCGATGTGGGTGGATTAAGAGGGTCAAAAGTGGAAGCAGGAAACTCCTCTAAGAGGCTTATTTTAATCATCAAAGAGAAAAGCAAAACCTAAAGCATTTGGCTGGGGAAAAGTCAAGATAGCAATGGGTTCAAAACACAAAGGTGACACAGGACTCTGGAGAGCGCTGTGTGGGAACGGGGCCTCTGAACACATGCCAGTCACGTCACCTGCAGGGGCCCGCACAAGAACACACACACTGGGCATCTCACAGAGACCCCTTCATTCAGTGTGTCACAAACACGTCATTCGTGTACTCTTCTATGGACCGGGGACATCATTTTCTTATGATTTTTCTCCTCCCTGTCTGACAGTGCCTGCATTCAGTCTATATTTCAGGGGCTTCTTTGCCCTCCTCTTTCCCGAGGTGTGTTTCTAAAGCTCATAACCTCAATACTTTCCTTTTCTCACTTTTCTCTCTTGGAGGGGCTCATCAATCCTAAGACATTCATTAGTACACCTGGTACTGATGAGTTCCAGATTTGGTTCCAAAGCTTGTGGGTCCACCGGAATATCCATCCGTATGGGATACTGATGCATTTTGTTTAAGACCAAGCATTTCCCTGATAATCTACCTAAACTTACATGAATGGGTTTTAAAAACAAAAACTGAAGCCTTCTTCAGACTTCCTCTTGATAATTTGGTGCACATGAAACAAAAGCTCTACCTCTGAGCTACATCCCCAGCCCTTACCACCTAATTCTTTACCATGTTCATCTTCACCACTTTCAAATGCAGTTTCCTCTCAAACCGGCTTCCCAGAATCACCAGGGACCTCGCAGGCACTTTTCTCACATTTTATCCTTCCCACAGCTGCCTACACATCACTTAACACAAAAGAAGACCACCACTGCTCCTTGGAATTTCTCTCTAGGGGTCTTTCTTGATTGCCTTTGAGATCGGCTATATGTACCTTTACTTCCTATAAGTGATCAGAGCCCTTAACATACCAGAGCTCTACACAGCACTTTTTTTTTTTTGGTACCAGAAATCGAACTCAGGATCTTGTGCTTGCCAGGCAGGCACTGTGCCACTGAGCTATATCCCCAGCCTGAGACTGACACTTTCTCAAGTATGGCTGCCATGTCTTCTTAATCCGTGTTCTCTCACTAGTTAGCACTGCGATCACTTAATACATACATGGTTTGGTTTGGTTTGAGGAAGGGTCTTGCTATGTAGTCCAGGCTGACCTTTAATTCACCAAGATCCTCCTCCTTCAGCCTCCTGAGTGCTGGGATTGTAGGTGTGCACCACAGCTGGCAATAAGCACATGCTGAATACACAAATGAACTCTGTCAGCGGATCAACACCTAGGAGCCCTAAGAATACTGGGGGACGGGACTGTTTGTTAAGACTGACAGGTAACATTCCAAGGGAATGAGCAAGTAAAGTAGGAAGAGGAGCCATGGACAATCAAAATGGAGCACAGTGAATTAACTTGTGTAGTTACTCATTCACTCATTTGACATTTATTATGGCCAAGGCAAATGAAAACGTAATTAAGAGTATCTGTCCTCTTGGCTCCATCTTGTAATCAAGACCCAAGGGCTTAGGGTAGGAAGAATTAGTAGAAAACACAGGTAAGAGAATGTGTCAGTAAATCATAATTCTTAATTTGATGTTACAGATCGGGATGAGTGCAGAGCACTTCCGGTAGCTGCTTCTGGTGCGCTGCTTTTGCAACCTCGATCCATCTGCAGCAGCTCTCAGCCTTTAGTGTGTACAGACATCTGCTTAGGGTCCACAGAAATTTCCCAGAAATCCTGATCCTGTGGGTCCAGGAATCTACACTTTAGCACCAGAGGTGACTATGATGCTTTCGGTCTCATTAACACTGTGACCATTCTGTCAAATCTGAGCTCCACCATATATTTCCTTAATAATTCATTTATATTGAAATCTGCATATACATGTCTCAAAATTATATGTGTGTGTGTGTGTGTGTGTGTGTGTGTGTGTGTAGTATGTGTATGGCTTAAAATCTTCAAAAGCTGGGGTAAGCTCACAGCTCAGGTGCAGTGTTTGCTTAGAATGCACAAGGCCCTGGCTTCGATCCCCAGCGCTGCCAAAACAGAACACCTGTCTTGCATGAATCTGATGATGCAAGTTATACAAAAAGCTCTAGGGCAGCAAAGCTCAATAGAATTGTCCTTCAGAAGAGCTCACATGAATATTCTGGTACCTTCTGTGAATTATAACTCAAATGTCTTTTACATTAATGTATTGTTATAAAATGACATGATAAAAACCCTTTCTCTGAAATAAATTTCCTGGGGCTCATATTTTAGGGTTTTTTTTTTTTTTTTTTTTTTGCCAGCACTGGGGACTCAATTCAGAGCCTTCTGCGAACTAGGCAAGGGCTCTACCACTGAGCTACACCTCTAGCTTTATAAAATTTTAAGGCAGGGTCTCACTAGATTGCTCAAACTGGGCTTTAACTTGTGATCCTCCTGCTTCAGCCTCTTGAGTAGCTAGGATTATAGGCATGGGACAGAACGCCTGGCTAAAATATTGACTTATCTTAGAAAGTGCTTTTTTCCCTGCTGCTTAACTGAGTATTCGTGAGCTGATACCTGACCCAACTCCCAACACCTAAAACATTGTACTTCAAAGTGGCAGCTGGAACAAAATGAGTATGTTTGTGTTCTTGACCTACAGTAATATATATTTATCCATTTTTTAGAATTGTGTGTAAGACTGATAATTGTTTAAAGCTATAAATCTAGCTCTCTATCCTTTCCTTCAATTTCTAAGTGATATATAATAATTAGACAAAGTAATACAGCAAAAATCTCAGAGGAGAACTTGTATCTCAAGTCTATTCCTTAAGGCTTAGATTCATAATCTCAAACCAAAGAGGGCTAAAATATTTCACCAAATTAAAGGCTTTGCTGATAGTGAACTCTTAAACACAATACTTTACTCTAAATTATGTTTTCCTTAATGGCTAACAAACTTCTACCAAAAAAAGACAAAAACCAGAAAACAAAATTTCTACTTAGTCATGTGGATGTCTTTGGACATTATATTGTCAGTAAGCAACAAGCCAGTTCTGTATAGTGGCACTTCGGCTCAGTTTATGAACTTAATTCCTTCCACAATTCGGGTGGGAAACGGAATTGGTTGTGAACTGAAGCAAGTTTTCCCATAAGGTTCAATGTAAATGAGGTTAATTCATTCTAAACCATATGCATTTTTTTAACCAGTAAAATATGAAACAAAGTACAGTATGGTACAACACGAAAGACAGAATACCAATCTTGCTTGTGGCAGCTTCCGGTACGGAGGACAGGTAGGACACCAGGGAGATCTCCTTCAGGGGTTCCTCTCTTGTCTCTTAGCTACAAGGTCAGTTTTGATGAAACCTTGTCTAATGTTGCTTTTTTCCTGTGCTGCACAACCCTCCAGAAATGAAAGGCCATGTTCATCAGATTCAACACTCCGTTCATGAACAGTTATGTTGCGTGTTGGTTCTCAAAGAAATCCTAGTGCTCATTTCATTTTTCCATAGTGGATTTTATGATTCCACTGCTAAACTCCACCCTGTTCGAGGAGTCACTGCTAAACTTCCCTTTCCTCAGTAGGGTGCTAACATTCAGCAAGTTCTTTCGTTATCAGCTCCTCCTTGTGATCCTCAGCAAGCTCCTCTGTGTCTGCACCGCCGACGCCCAGACCCACACTCCTGTCAGGGAGACAATCTCCTCCACTCCCTGTGCATCTGACCCTTCAAAGCCACATTCAGTGACACAGTCTGGCCGCAGTTTCCTCCAGGCAGAGCCTAAGGTCCAGTGCGTGACATCTTCTCAGGCTTTGTCAATGAGACTGATGCAGTGCAGGACAATGAAATGTTTCTTCCAGCACTTTTTCAGAGTCAGGCACATCTCTTCAGTGAGGAGTGCCTTTGTGTACAGCTTCTTCTGTACAAAGGTGAATAGCGCCCTTGTGCATAGCTTCTTGAAGTTGCAGATCAGTTGATGGTCCTTGGGCTGCAGAAGAGGTGTCATGGCAGCAGAGAAACCTGACCTTTAGGAAGTCATACTCAGCGTCCATATCATCCACTGGGGCCGGAGGGTGTGCCGGGGCACTGTCCATCAGAAGAAGGCACTGTTCAGGCAGTGGGTCATCTGAAAATATGTCTTAAGGTGGGTACGAACACCTTGTGCAGCTATTCATGAACAAATCGCCTGGTGACCCAAGCTTTAGCACTGTCCCTCTATGTGACAGGCATCTGGCCTTGTTCACATTCTGCTCCTTAAAAGCTGAGGGTCAAGGAAGGGTCCACCAGTAGTGGCTTAATCTTTAGGTCAGCATTTGTGTTCACACACAGCAAAAGGGTCACTCTGTCCTTCAAGGCCTTCTGCCCCAGGAGTGCCTTTTCCTCCTGTGGGATACCCTGCTCCATGGCAGCTGAACACTTGCTGAGTGGCATATCCTTCTGCCTTTATGAATTCTGTGAATTCTTGCAGGCTTCTGCAGTGGCCTTGTCAGAACTGCAAGCCTCACCGTGTCTCATCACACTGGATGCCACATCTCTTGCAGAATTGATCAAATACCCTCTGTTGGCTTCAAATTCATCACTTGTTTTACCTGTAGAGGCTCTTCTTGCAGTAAATCATCTCGTAAATGCCTGCTTTTTTCACAGATCATAACTTCACTATCACCTGCCAGCTGTTTCTCATTCACCCGCACTAACCAATGTTTCCTACTTCTTCCAGCACTTGTGTTCTGGTTAACATCACTCCTTTTGTCACGTCCTCTGACACCCTTGCTCTTCAAAGTAGTCCAGGTTGTCCACTGGTCTTGTATGTCAAGGTCAGATCAGTCACATGAACACATGCTCATGCTTTCCTACAATTCCCTTCCTCAATTCAATGGTTACTTTCTTCAAAACCTTCCTACCACTCCGGTCATTTCATTACTGGTCTGTGCTTTTTTTTTAATCACCACGCTTGCTCTGCACTTCTTTGGAGTCATGCTGGATTAAATACTGTACAGTACTGTATGTGCTAAAATGTATACCAAAAAAGCTTCACAGCTGGTGTGCACTGGTCTGTCTATGACTGCAATCTCAACTAGAAGCCATATTTGTGTCAGAGTGGGGATGACCAACGCCTTAGCGCCTGTGCAGGGAAGATGGTTGTGGTCGTGTTTGTTACCTGATGTGGAATTTTGGCCGAACACTTCTGTTCATGAACCGAGGTGATACTGTGTACGTTTATTCAGTAGTGACACTGAACAAAAGCATTAATGAAACCAGTGGCTGTGTGAACATACTTGCGATCCCAACACTCTGGGAGGCTGAAGCAGGAGGTTTGCACGTCTAAGCCGAATACGGAAAGCTCTGGGAGACCCTGTCTCAAAAATTACAAATAAAATAAATAAATGTAGCTGGGCCTGATGGCACACACCTGGAATCCCAGCACTCAAGAGTTCGAGGTCGGCCTGAATAATAGTGAGACCGCGTCTCAAAAAACAAAAAAGAAAAAAAAGAGACTGATTTCTGTATCATTTAAATGGAAACGGACCTTACTACTTATTGATGCATAAAGCGCTTCATGCAGGGCCAGAGATATAACTCAGTAGCATAAAGCACTTCATGCATTTTTGACCGAAAGGATTATTCCAATAGTCCTGATTGAGCCCTTGTTCCAGCCCACTTTCTCCAGAAGAACCAGAGAAGCCCCATTTAGATGTCAGATCAATGCTCTCCTGCAAACCTGCCCGTCCGGTCCCAGATAAAAGCCATAAACGCTGGCCTCCAACCGTGGGGCACAGAGGGCTCGGCGCTCTCTCTCAACCCCCTTTCCTCGGAGGCCGCCTGCCCCTCTTTCCCTGTAGCCTTGCGCTTGAGGCCAGGCACATCCAGACCCAGGGTCTTCGCACTTGCTCTCCTTGGGCCCACAGTGCCCGGTCCCACAGGTGACACCGACGCGACCACCTCCTTCAGGCCTCCCCACGTCCGCCAGCGCTTCCAGGGCCGTCCACAGCGTCCACCTCCGCCCCCGCCGCCCCCGCCCTGCTTGCTCTAGGCCACAGCCGCGGGGTCCTGCACTTTTATCTGTGGGGAGGCCCTCTGGGTGCTCTATGCACCCCGAACCCGGCGCCAGGGCCGTGCCCAGCACATGTTACAAGGTCGGTAAATCTTTCCTCGGTGGACAGTGTTACTTCAACCTGGACTTTCGGCCCTAACCTCCGAGAGCCAGAGCCGCGCTGCGGGTCCCCCAGATTTCCAGATGGCCCTGGCGCCCCCGGGCCTGCGTGCGGTGTCTTTTGTCTCGGTCATCGCTCTCTGATTTTCCTCGTTAAGACGGCAGGAAAACTGCTAGCTGGTCTGCGAGGAGGAAGAGCACCGACCCCGCAGGAAGCGACTTCAGAGGGTGCAACCTCGCTCTCAGACCAGCACGGAAAATGCCCTGGCCGAAGGCTCCCCGCGAGCCGCGGAAGGCGAACTCCGCGCGGCGCGGCCCACCGACCTCCGGGCGCTGCTCGCGAGGCCCGGTCGGCCCGAGGTCGGTGGCGCGGCCCATCCCGGCGCGGCGCGCGGCGTGGCGGTCAGGGCCAGGCCCTCGCCCGCCCGGCCTCCCCACGCCCCGCCCGCCCGCGCGTCACCTCGGGCTCTCTTCAGCGCAGTGGGCTCCTTCTCCTGTTCCGCGGACATTCCCGCCGCAGAGCATGGCTCCCGGCCGCGGGCGGCTCGGGCGGCGGCGCGACCCGCGGGCTATGGGCGGCCCGGGGCGGGGACGCGGCCTGGGACCCGGCGGCCGGCGCGGGGGCGGCGGAGGGACGCGGCCGGCCGGTGGCCTGGGGCGGCCCCCGCGCGGGCGGCGTGCGAGCGGGGGGCCTGGCCGCCGCCTCCGCTCCGCCTCCTCCTCCTCCTCCTTCTCCTCCGCCCGGCGGCGGCGGCGGCGCGATCCGAGGGGAAGAGGCCGCCGCGGAGACACAAAGCCGGGCCGGGCCGCCGCGCAGCCCGGGGCGGGCGGGGGAGGGAGGGGAGGGGGAGGGGCGCGGGGCCCAGCGGCCGGGGGCCGCGCTGCGCGGCCAGAACGCGGGCGGGCGGGCGGGCGGGCACGGGGCGCACACCTGTTCGGGCGCGCGCGGCCTGGAGAGCGCGGCGGAAGGACCCGGCTGCGCGGCGCGGGGCTGTGGGAGGCCTGCCGGCCCGCGCGGCCGGAGCTCCGCACCTGGGCGACCTCTCTGCCTGCTCTCTGGCCCTTTGGGAAAGGTCGGCGCGACACCCCAAAGTCCCTTCCAACTCTGACACTGTGTGATGTGCTGTTGTGAAACCGCTTTCTGTTTTTGTGGTTTTCTCATTAACCTATTACGGAGAATCTGCTGGTGCAGACTCTGTTCTGCAGCCCCCAAGCAGCTTTTTTGAAGCCAGAATCAGCGAGAGGCCCCCTGGGAGCGGACGGCAGCCCTCGCGCCGGGCAGAGCTAGGCTGCTCGCTGCCGAGGGGCTGGCGCGGGGCACCGGAGACGCGGGTGCGGGAGGCCCGCCCGGGAAGGCTCTTCCGACCAGAACCGAGCTCCGCCGGCAGGAAGGTGGCCCGGTTCGCCCCAGCTTCTGCACCTGGCCCGCACGCAGTGTTCACAAAGTGTCTGCTGAATGAACGGCCCGGCCAGAAACTAGACCGGAGTGCCTGGGACGGATGGGTGGGCCGCGGCAGGACGCGTGTGGCACAGCTGAAGCAAATGTACACACCTCCAGGTCATTGAGGGAAGATGTGAAAGCTCTTTGAAAGTGTTAGTGCGAAAACCCGGGGTTTTATTGAATAACTCAGTACAAAGAACAAGAAAAATAATTGTTAAGAGATTTTGGATTCTTTATTGAAATCCCCTATGGCTGGCAACTCAGAAATAATTTGAAAGGCAAGAGACATGCGCTGGCCTTCTTAAGGTGACTTGTCAGAAATAAAAAGACCTCCTTATTTGGATATGGTTTTTAAAATCAATTTTAATTCTAAATCCTAACTGCTTGTTCCACTTCTCAGAATTACCTGGAATGCATTCTAAAATTTCAGACAGACATGTCTCTCCCCAGATTTACTGACTCAGATCTCTGGGAGTGACACAAATCTGTCTTTAAATGCTCCCTAGAGGACTCAAAAGCGTGACCAGACTTGATGGCTCGCGTTGGTGAATGTTAGGATGCACGTTGTTCCTCAATTCAAGTGATTAATGAGACAGTAGCCCCTGTCTTGGGGAAACACCGAGGAGTCCAAGCAGGTGAGCGATATGGGCAAACCTGCATTTCAGGAACACCAGTCCCGCTCAGTGTGCAGGTGGACTGAAGAGGCATACAGCCTTGGTGTCAGCCGGGCACAGTGGCATATGTGTATAGTCCCAGCTGCTAAGAAGGCTGAGCATGAGTTTGATACCATCCTGGGCAATAAAGCAATCCCTGTCTCAGAAAAATACAATGCTTTTGTATGTGTGTTGCTATAAGGGGATGCCGTGCCAAGACTGTGTTATTTATAAAGTAAATGAAGTTCCTTCTCGTACTTCTGGAGCTTAGCATCAGCAAGGGCTGCACCCCGCTTTCAGTGTGGAACCTTGAGTGCTGGGTCCTCACATGGCTGACAACAGAAAGACAGAAAGTGGACAAACTCAGCCGTGCATGGTGGGGAACACCTGTCACCCCAGCACTGCGGGAAGCTCAAACATGAGGGTACCAAGTCTGAGCCAAGTCTGGGCGATTTAGGAACCTAGCAGATCCTGTCTTGAAATGAAAAGGGCCGGGGATGTAGCTCAGGCTACAGCTGGATTCAATCCCCAGTACCAAGAGTCGGGGTGGACAAACTCCCCTATCAGATCCTTTTAGAGGGCACCTAACCCATTGATGAAGGGGGAGTCTTCTTGCTCTAATAACCTCCTAATGCCATCACACTGGCGACACCTGATTTTTTTTCTTGATGAGGTAAAATCACAGTATGTAGCCCCAGCTGGCATCAAACTCCAGGCAGTTCTGCCTCAGCTTACCGAGTACTGGGATTACAGTGTGCAAAACTACACCTGGCAATAACACCTGACTTTGAGGAAGCTCCGTTCAAACCAGAGCAATCAGGAAATAACACATAAAGCAAACCCAGGGATCTGTGAGGGCCGTAAGTGTGCAAGTGGGGTAATGGGGAAGGGTCCAAGAAAGGGCGTAACATCTGGCAACATGAAGACTGTGTGGACACGGAGGGTTAGAGATGGATCAGGAATTTCCTCCCAGACCTGTTGTAGGTGACACAGAATACAGGGAGAGAGGATTTGGTGATGAGGTGGGGTGAAGATGAACTTAGCTGTGGACCCCTAGAGTCTGAAGTATGCAAGTGTAGAGACACAAGCCCCAGCTCCCCAGGCCACTTGGATACCCGTACATAGAGTCACCTGGCAGTAGGAAATTAGCTTGTATTGGTGTCCTCTCTCTGTTTCTATATTTAAGGCGCAACAACCTCAAAACTGGATGGTTTAAAAACCACTTATTTGCTCATCATTCTACGGGTGGCAGGCGGTACTGGGTGTATACAGTGGCTTCTCCCCACCCCACAGAGCAGAGTCCAGGCAGGCTCAGGAGTGTGGCCTGTGGGGGCCCTGGCCGTAGCAGCACGGATGGCGGTAGCTGGTGGTCAGCAGGAGTGGGGTGGGCGGCTGCACTGCATGTTAGCACCCGCTCGGTGCTCTTGCATGTGGAATGGTGATGGAATTTCAGGAGCACCGAGCGAGGGCGAGTCTAGCACGGGGCACTTCTCAAAACCTTGTGTGGCCTCACTGGCTAAAACAATGTATTTGTCCAGGACTACAGCCATAAGTGGGAGTGGATCACGCTAGGATTTGGGGGCTCAAGGAAGGCAGAGCAATTTGGGGTCACAACTGCAATAGCCTGGCATGTTCCTCCTTGAGCCTCCTAGGGACAGGGAGATGACAGTGCTCTTCGGCAGGTGCTCCTCATTCCCTCCTGGTGTCTACCAGGCTCTTCCGCACTTGCTCATCTCAGGAACGTCTCATTCCCGTGAAGACCCACCCGCGTGGCCTGCCACTACGGCCAAGGTTCAGTGCCGTGGACACAACCCCGTGTGCCCAGACAGAGACCTTCACGTGTCCACGCAGAATGTTGTTAGCCTCACTGTGCAGAAGCTTGACTCCAGGCCTCGCACAAGACAGACTGCCCACTCTACTGAGCCCCCTTACCCCCCTATGTCCCCAATAGGACAAAATTCCTGTCCAAAGAATTCTTTCACTGTCTTACCCATGGGACCTGGTTATGAGTCCCAGTGTTTATGCCCCATCTCATACAGAGAGCACAGGCAGATATTCTCGGGGGGCCTGCTCCCCCATTTAGGGGCACGTGCTCAGTCATGCCACATGGTGGAACGTGCTAGGCTATGGTGACAGTCAACAAACTCTCGGTGGCGGGAGACAGACGATGTGACAGGCTTTGCAGACCCTATGTCCTATTGCAGCATAAAAACTGCCCTAGGTCATCCATCACACATGCTGTGGTAGTGCTCCAATGTAACTTCACAAGAACAGGCAGGGAGCTGGGTTTAGCCCACGGCCTGTGGTTTGCTGGGCCCTGGGCTAGAGCTTGGTCCATGTAAAGGACTCTGAGCGCAGAGACTAGGCCTAGGCTGCAGACCAAGGGTAGAGCCAACACTGCAGAACAAAAGGGTGAACTCCCAGGACCATGAGAAACAAGAGCCAAAGGCACAGCGTAAGGAAACAATGAAAACTGAAGGAGACAAAGAAAAGTAAGGAATTCGATCCCCAGTACCGCAAAAAAAAAAAAAGAAAAAAAAAAGTAAGGAAATGGAAAATCAGAAAGACAGGAGCACCAGGGCAATCAAGAAGAGGAAGAAATGATCAAAAATATCACTTGCTGCAGGAAGAAGTGCTTATTTCTCTTATCAGTCATCCTTGACCTGGAATCTATTTCCTTTTCTTCTGCCTTTTTAAGCACTGATTTTACAGTTTTGCTTTGAAGAGTTTACATCTCAAATTTTGCCTGTCTGTATTATGGAAGGTAGCATGATAAAGTGTTCAAGCCTCTAATATAAACTGGTTTAGAGTACCACGTAAATTTGTTTTCAGTGAGGAAAAAGGGAGAATATTTCTATAAATTGTTTTAAAACACTTCAAATCATTCTTTTTTTCTTTTTGAGACAAGGTTGTGCTGCGCAGTTCAGGTTGGCCTTGAGCTCACTTTGTAGCCCAGGCTGGCCTCACACTTGTAAGGTCTCCTGCCTCAGTCTCCCGAGTGCTGGGATTACAGGCATGCACCACCATCCCTGGCATCTGTTTTAAGTTGAGTAGAAATAAAAGCCAAATCCCATAAAGGTATTCCTAAGTTTTGAAACTTTGGTTTGAAAAGTTTCACGATGTAACTGAAATCATGATCAGTTCAGCCATGGCCAGGAGCCCCATGTTAACAACCACGCATGGGCATCAGAAACTCACAGCTGAGGAGAATTACAGCAGCAAACGCTAGGGGTGGTTTGAGAGGCTTCGGTGTGTACATTCGCTGTATTGTAAGGCTTTAGGGCTCACATGCAGATGCCACGCAGGACTCATGCTCTCAGGTGGGGTTCTGGAAGGAGACCAGGTCATGGGGCTTCTAGCTGGCTTGCTGACAGGATGGGGCTCTGGCCAGCAGAGGCGGTCGCTGGGGCATGGCCTGGAGGACACCCGTCCCTCCCCGGCTCCTTGCTGTGCTCTTGTTTCTGCTTGCCATGAAGGAGCAGCTTTCCCTTGCCCAGTCCCTTCCACCGTGCCTTTCTGTGCTCCAGCTCCCAAGCACGGACTGAGACTTGTTAGCTGCAAGCCAAGCAGACCTCTCCTCCTTCACGCTTCGGTGCTGGGTATTGTGTCCAGCGACAAGACAGTAACTGACACACAGACCTCCAGGCATCTGTCTGATCTGTGGTACAATGGCAGGGTAAGTTGCAGGCTTCCTATATGACAGCTGAGAAAACCAGTGTGGCACAGTCGTGTGGGATTTTTGCCTTGTGTAGCACAGTTGGGCTTTTTTTTCTTTTTTAACAGCAATGAAAAAAGCAGCAGTTTTTTTTTTTTTTCAGGCTAGAAATACTGCCAGCACTGGCAGACTGTAGCACTGTGGGTGCCTGAGGAATTTTTTTAGGAACATGTGGGAATGAGCAAAATGTGTGCATATTTGTGAATGAAACGCAGTAAGGCAGGAATACCTAAGAAACACAGCAAGTCTGGGTGTTAAAACAACAAACTAAATATGGAGCACTTGGCATTTTATGAAATCTCTTTAAAGAGAAAAAAATGTACCAATTTTGTCTTGTTGGTTTGTATGTCTTTGGAGGGAAGAGTGGGAACAGGGAGACCAGGTAAAGACAGCCTTGTGCAATAATATTCCTCCGAGTATCTCATTTTGGAGTATACTCATTTTACATGGAGATATAATTTGTATGCCACAAAATTTGTCATTTTGGCAATAACAGTTGAGTGTATAGTGCACTCGTCATTTTAGTGCATGCAAAGGGTCATGTGGCTACCACCACTATGTATATTATCAGGACATTTGCAGTGCATACCGACTGCACCCATGGGGGGCCGTTGGCACAGGTGCACGGCACATCTTCGTTCGGCGCACACCCCTCCCTCCCCTGCCTCCCGCATGTCTCCCTTCTCCGTCCACGTGCAGAAGAGGTCCCGTCTCCGACTCTCTGCCTTTCGGTGTGCTTCTCAGTTATACTTTTGGTTTCCCACATAAGAGGAACCGTGTGATATTTACGCTCGGTGTCTGATTGATTCCACTTAACGTTATGAACTCAAATCACACATTTTTCTACTCATGGCTCAAATAGTATTCCATTGTGCATAAATACATGCCTTTATCCATTCATCTGTTCATGGGCCTATAGACTACTTCCAAGATTTCACTCTTATCAGTTGTGCTGCTATAAGCTTGGGTGTGCACGGATCACTGTAATGTGATGTCTGTAACTCTTTGGGGAAGATACCTAGAAGGGGAATAGCAGGATTGAATGAAATTTCTAGTTTTAGTTTTTAAAGGAATCTCTATGTTGATTTCTATCATGGTTGTATTAGTTTACATTTCCACCAACAGTGTAGAAGTGTTCCTTTTTCCCTGCAGCCTTGCTAGCATTTGTTATTATTTGATTTTGTGATCATGGCCATTCTTTCTGGAGTAAGATATAGTCTCAGTGTTACTTTTTTTTTTTTTTTTTTGCGGTACTGGGGATTGAACTCAGGACCTTGCGCTTGCTAGGCAAGCGCTTATTCCACTCTCAGTGTTACTTTAATTTCTATTTCTATGAGAAAGTTGAACACTTTTCATTTATTGTTCATCTATACTTCTGAAGTACTATGTTTGTGTCTAGATGTCCCTCCAAAGTCTCATGCAGTCACGGGGGACAGCTTTTTCAGAGGTGGCTAAATCTAGAGTGGGCAATGCTGGGATTAAGGGTGGGTGACTGCTGGATCAGCTCACTGATTGGACTGGCACGTCCCAATCCCAGCAGTCTGGATAAGATAAGAGGGGCAGAAAGAGGCTTGTCTCCCTGCTTGCTTGTTTTGCTGTTTTCCACTGCCGGTGAATGGTTGCCTCTCTGCCATGCACCACCCTGCCTTGGAGCCAGCCAGTTACGGACTGAAACCTTTACAGACTGTGAGCTAAATAAACCTTTTCTCCTCTAACCTTGAATGGCAGGTATTTTGCCTCAGCAATGAGAGGAAAGCAACTAAAAGAAGTGTCTATTTCAGTTGTTCTTTTTTTAAAATTGGGTCTTTCATTTGAGTTCTTTATATATTCTAAATATTCCTCTCTCTGAGAAATAGCTAGCAAATTTTTTGTATACTGTAGGTTGTCTCTTCACTGTTGGTTATTTCCTTAGCTATACAGAAGCTTTCTAATTTGGTATAATACTATTTGTTGATTCTTGATGTTATTTCTTGTGCAACTGATTGGAGTTCTAGTCAGAAAGTCCTTGCCTATGCCTATGACTTTAAGAGTTTTATCTATTTTATCTCCCAGCAGATTAAGTGTTTTCTGTTTTAATACTTAGATCTTTGATCCATTTTAGTTTTAGTTTAGTATATGGTGAGAAATTGTGGGGCTGGAATCAATCTTCTGTATGTGGATAGCCAGTTTCCCCGATATCATTTGCTAAAGAAATCTCTAAAGAGGCTATCTTTCCTCTGGTGTATGCTTTTGACCCCCATGGTCAAAGATTGGGTGGCTGAATGTGTCTAGAGTTGTTTTTGCATCTTCTGTTCTGTTCCATGTATCCACATGTCTGTTTCCAAGCCAGTACCATGCTGTTTTTATCATTGCAGCTTTGTAATATAACTTCAAATCTGGGCTATTCATCCTTCCTGCTTTGCTCTTCTGGCCCAATTGCTTTTGCTATTCTGAGTCTCTTCTGGTTCCTTACGAATTTTCAGATTGTTTTCTCCAGTTCTCTGTGGAATACTGTTGGTGTTTTGACTGAGGTTATATTAATTTTATATGAGTTTTGGATGTACGGCCATTTTGACTTATACTGGTTCAGCCTATGAGAAGCAGAAGATATCTTTCGTGTTCTATTTTGTTTTGGTTCTTTAAGACAGAGTCTCACTGTGTAGCTCAGGCTGGTCTTGAGCTCACTCTGTGCTTCAGGCTGGGCTCAAACTCATGGTGAGTGTTTTGCCTCAGCTTCCTGAGCGCTGGGATTACAGGTGCACATACCACACCTGGCTGTCTTTCCCTTTGCTGATGTCCTTTTCAATTGCCCTTCTCAGAGTACTGTAGTTGTCACTGTAGAGGTCCTTTACTTCCTTGATTAGGTTAATTCCTATATATTTAATTTTTCTTGATGCTATTGTGAATGGTATCATTTTCCTAATTTCTTTCCCCATGAGTTCATTATTGGTGTACAAAAACACAATAGATTTTTGTGTTGATTTTGTATACTACCTGTTAAAATGCTCAATTAGTTATTCTAGGAGTCACTGGTAGAATTTGTTTGGTCTTCTTTCTATGTAGAGGATCATGTGTCCAACAAATGTAATGATAATTTGATTTTTTCCTTTTCTGATGTATCCCTGAATTTCTTTCTTCTGCCTGATTTCTCTGACTAATATTCAAATGCTGTATTAAATGGTAGTGTTGATAGTGAACACCCTCGTCTTATTGTGGTTTTAGAGGAAAAGTACTCCATTGTTCTTCGCTTAATATGTTAGCCATTGGTTTGTCATAAATGGCTTTTATCAGACTGAGATAAGGTCTTTCTATGCTTATTTTCATCAAGGTTTTAAAAAATTATGAATGGATGTTTGATTTTTGTCAGAGGCATTTTCTGAGTCTATTAAGATGATCATGTGCCTTTACGTGGTGTATTCCATGTATTGGTTTGCACATGTTGACCGTTCCTGTGTGCCTAGGATAAATCCTGCTTAGTTGTGGTGGTTTTTTTTTTTTTTTTGTGGCATTCTGTTTGCCAGCATCTTGTTGAGGATTTTTATGTCTATGTTTATTAAAGAGATTGGCCTATAGTTTTCCCTTTCTTTAGTTGGATTGTTGTCTGGTTTTGGAATCACAGTGATCTGGCTACCAGGAATAAGTCTGGAAGAACTCCGTCCTTTTCAATTTTATTAAAGAGTTTAAGGAGTATTGATATTATATTCTCCCTAAAGTTCTTGTAGACTTCAGCAGTGAATCCATCAGGTCTTGGGCTTTTCTTGGTAGGGTTTTTTTCCTGCCTCTATTTCATTGCCTATTACTGAATTGTTCAGTTTTTATGTCTTCTTGGTTTGCTTTTGGTAGTTCATATGTAGCTAGGCATCTGTCCATTTCAAGATCTTCCAGTTTGTTGAAGCTCAGTTTTTCATGGTAGTTGCCAGCGATCTGAATTTTGCCCTTTTCGTATCTAATTGCCTTGATGTGGATCTCCTCTCTGTTTGGTAAGTTTGGCTAAAGTTTTATTTATTTTGTTTATTCTTTCAAAGAACCAGGTCTTCATTTCATGAATTCTTTGTGTTTTTGAGTGTCACCTTGTTAATTTCCATTCCAGCCCCGTTACTCCCTCCTTCGTAGTAGGCTGGGCTTTTGGACTGTTCTTGTTTTCATATAATCCTGGGTGCCTCATTAGGTTATTTGAACTCACTGTTTTTCTGATTGAGCCGTCACAGAGGTAACTTCCTCCTTAGGACTGCTTCCATCATACCCGAGGTCCTGGGTGCTGCACTGAATATTATCACTTGATTCTAGGAACTAATTTTTTCCTTGATTTCTTCGGTGACCCATTGAGTGTTCAGGAGTGTTATTTATTTATTTATTTCGGTACCAGGAATCAAACTCAGGACCTTGGGCTCGCCAAGCAGGCGCTTGTGCTGCTGAGCTACACCCCCTGCCCAGGAGTGTGTTATTTGATGTCCAGATGTTTGTAAAATTTTTGGTTTTGTAATTGATTTCTAAATTCAATGTGCTATGATCTGGTAGTATACACGGGATGATTTTGAGTCTTTTGTGTTTATTTAAGCAAGCTATCAGGTAGTTTATTTTGGAGAAAGTTACATGTGATGTTGAGAAGAATTATAGTCTGTTGTGATAGGGCACAACACTGTAGATATCTATGAAGACTATTCATTTGAGAGTGTGGTTCAGCTCTGATATTTCTTCAGTATTTTTTTTTCTTTAGCTGATCTATTTATTAAAGTAGAATATTGAGGCTGCCCATTCTGATTGTGCTGGTGTTTATTTAATCTTTTATGTCCAACAGTGTTTGTTTTATGATGGGTTCACTGATATTTAGTGCACATATATTTACAATCATTGTTTTAGTTACTTTTCTCGTTGCTGGGACAAAATAGCCAACATCCAAAGTTAAAGGAGGAGAGGCTTATTTGCCCCACAGTTTGTAGAGATTTCAGTTGGCCAGCTCCAAGGCAGGGTAGCATGGCAAGCAGGCGTTGCAAAGGACAGACAGTTTATGGCAGCCAGAAGGTAGCAAAGCAACAAGGGACATGACAAGCCTTTTCCCGTCCCTTACATTGTATCCAGGCTACCAGGCTTAGGGCGGTGCCAAATCAACCAGTGGGCTGATTTAGTAATCACCCACCCTTAATCCCAGCACCCTTAATCCTAGCATTGCACAGTCTAGATCCAACCACCTCTGAAAAGGCCCCACCTATGACTGCATGAGGCTTTGAGGGTGGATAGCTAGTCCCTACATATAACAACCATCATCTTTTTGTGTTCAACTCTTCCCTTAACTAATATATGGCAAGAATTTTTATGTCTTCTGATCATTTTTAGTTTGAAGTTTACTTTGTTTAATGATAAAATTGTTACCCTGCTTGCTTTTGGGGTGTGGTGCATGGGATATTTTTCCTTTAGTTTTAATCTAAGAATTTCTCTCTTTCTCTGTCTTTCTGGATTAGATGAATCTCTTGGATGGAGCAGAACATTGGTTTTTAGTTTTTGAGCCCATCCACCAATCTGTGTCATTTAAATGGGGATCTGAGGCCATTTACCTTGAGTTATCCCTGAACATTATTGACTTCTTCCTGCCATTTGTTCTCTTCCTGTCACTGACTCCCTTTTTTCTAATGCCCCATTTTTGTTGACGTATTCATTCCCTTGACTGTGCTGGCCTCACTGACATGTCATCTCTGTTACCTTTCAGCACTTTTTCAAGCGCTGGTTTGGTCATGAGTTTCTTTGTCGTGCAATATTTTTATTTATCCATCAAATCTGAAAGATAATTTTGCAGGATATATTAATCTGGGCTGGAAGGTGTTTTCTTTTAGGATTTGAAACACTGATTCCAAGCTCTCTTGGCCTTTAAAGTTTGTGTTGAGATGTCTGCTGTAATCCTAATGGTTTACCTTTATGATTAATTTTTTCCTTTTCTCTGACAGCTGTTAAGATTTTGTCCTTGTGTTGGTCTTCTGGGATTTTGACTCTGATGTGTCATGGGGAACCTCATTTCTCATCAGAGTTACTTGGCATCTTGCAAGCCTCTCTTACCTGTATGTTGAGTTCTTTCCACATACATGGAAATTTTTCTGCTATGATTTCTCTAAACAGATGTTAAAATTCTACATGTGCTCATCTGTAATTTCTAACTCCAGTGAGGCTGAGGTTATTAGTTTCCTTACCATCACCTAGTGGGTGTTGGTGAATTCCATCACCTGTTGGGTGAATTCCCCTTGAGGTCTTATCATTTTTATGGTTTCTCTAAGGAGATCCTGAAGTGATTTCATTTTGTCCTCGATTTTTGAGATAATTTCCTCCCATTAGTCATTTCTGCTACTCATGTGTTCAATAGAATTTTGTTTAATTATCAAGGATGTCTGTTTGGCAATTTTTCATGGAGTCTTTTTAAGTTTGTCATTCATGTTTTGAATAGTTTGGGCCAGGTCTTCTAAGTTTTTGTTAGTCCCTTAAGCACACTGGACAGTTTGTTCGCTAGTTCCACTCTTTTTTATGTTACATCATCTTTCAGCTCATCAAATTTCTTTGCATTCTCTTTAAACATTTCCTGTAGTGCAGCTATTTGGTGTTCGGTTTCCTCTCCATTGGTGCCCCTGGTTTGCTCTGGGAGACTTAACAGTCCTTGGAAGGCTTATATCTTCACGTTCCTTTTCTTCCCTTTTTTTTTTTTTTTTTTTTTTTTTTTTTTTTTTTTTTTTTTTTTTTTTTTTTTTTTGTTCTGAGGCTTAAGCTCAAATACAGTGAAGACAATTTGCTGTTTGTATGAAGATTTCTTTAGTTAGGTTCTGTTTACCAGTGATGTGTTTTATCTTTGTGAAGAAGTATTGTTCACCACATTAACCTATTTAATTTAATTTAATTTAATTTAATTGAGTTAAACTGTCACTTAGAGAGGGCTGATCAGACCCTTAGATATCTGTAGGGGGACCATGGGGAATAAAGAAAGACAAAGAGACAATTTTCAGGGCATAAGGGGGACTGAGAGGAGTTTGCCTCTAATGGCCTGGCTTGGCCTCCTCTGTTGTGTGCTCACTTTTATTGGCTAGCAAGAAGAGCAGGGGGAGGCCTAGCATGCTTTCATGGAACAGTAACTATAGAAAGTGGGTGGATAAGGATTAAATTGACAAGAAACCAGATTTTCTCTAAACTCAAATACCTGTATTTTGATAACTGTCACCAGCAGATGCTATCTTGCCTCAGGAGTGCAGGTTATTAGCACTCTGCACATAACCAAAGGTCAAGTAGCCTTCTGTATACTATCCTGTTCCTGAACCTACATCACACCAAGCACGGGACTGTGTGTGTTGGGGGATTTGTTAGAGCACATGGTCACCTGCCCCCTGACCGCTGGTGACCCATCACATAGCCTGGTCCCCAATAGTCACTTTCTGAGAAGCGTGCAGTACCAGAGAGCCATTTCTTCAACTTCAGATTTCAAGTGACCTTTGATTCTGACATCATATGACAGGATGTTAACTTTGCCTCTGTACCCTTTTCCTACTCAGTAATTACAGGATGTGAGAGGCACCCACTGTCAGTCCGGTTGTATTGTTAAGTTATGCTAGTTAATTCCAGAACACCCTCAGAACCAAAAAGAGATGCTCTGTGGTGAGCGGTCACTTCTCCTCTTAGGTCCCTAGCTAGCCCCTCCCCAGCCACTGCTCCTCTACTTTATATTTTGGTCTATTATGGGCTTTTGTTTCATATACATGAAATCACAGGATGTATGACCTTTTGTGGCTGGCTTCTTTCACTTAGCATATTGTTTTCAAGATTCATCCGTGTTTTGGTTTTTTTTTTTTCCAGGAAAGGGGATTGAACCCAGGCCTGGTGCTTGACAAGTGCTGTACCACTTGTGTACTTATCAGTGCTTCACTGTTTGCCTGCATAAGTGTCCACTGTATAAATATACCAGTACAATCGGTACTTAATTTATAAATTTTGAATTATTTTGAAAGTTACAGAAGAGGCAGGAGAAAATAAACATTCTAATAGATACCTCTTTAAATGCATTGCTTATTTGCTCTTTTAGGCTTATACACAAATGTTGTTATTGTTGATAGTGCTTTATTTTCCAAACTGTCTAAACCATTTTCTGAGCCATCATTTCTCTCTACCCCTGGTACTTCCACGTGTATTTTCTAAGAACAAAATAGTCTCTTGTCACAAAACAGTGATCACATTAAGGAAGTTAACACTAGCAAGACACTATTATCTCATATAGTCACATGTCACTCCACAGTGGGGTGCACTTGGGGAAGTGCCTGTGAGGGGCTCTGTCACTGTGAGGACCCCGTCGGGTGGCCTTGAAGCCAAGCAGGCTGCAGTCCAACTGGGCAGTGCAGTCTCCTGGGGGCGCTGTCACATACGTGGTGTGTCACTCATTGATGTATCGGTAGGAGGCACAGGGCTGTTACTGGCCGTGTTTAAATCTCTCCCTGCTTCTGCTAATGCCTTTATTCCAGTTTCCCATCTATTACGGCTCCGTCCCGATCCAAGGTCCCCCGGTGTTTAACTATCACACTCCTTGTGAGGTAGCAGCATTTACCCAGTCTCCCTTGTCTTCCGTCACTCAGAGAAGGTTGGGCTACTGGTTACCGTGGTGTGACACTGAGCTTGGGGTTTTCTGGGGACTCTGTTGGCAGGGATGGTGCTCCCTGCGCAGTGCACCCCATCAGGGCCACGTGCCATCGGTCTGTCCCATTGCTGCTTTTGTTAACTTGGATGCCTTGACTGGTTCCTTAAAAGCTGCTGTTACTGAAAGGTTAACACTTTCTCAGGAAGTACCTTGAGACTATGTAAGTCTTCCATTTCCCATGAACTGTCATCCACTAACTTGTGCACCCTTCTGTGATTCCTGCTGAATCATAGCTGCAGAATGTCATTTCTAACTCTCCTTCCTCCTACAACTTTTTGTTGTGGTACTGGAGATTGAGTCTGGAACCTTCACACTGAATGACATCCCAGTTCCCCTGCCTAACATCTTAAAAATTTTTTTGAGACTCATCAAGTCGCTACGTTGCCCAAACGGGTTGACCCCTGCCGCAGCCTCCCAGAGCGCTGGGGTTTCCGGCACGCATGCGCCACCGCACACAGCCCTTCTGCAGCTCTGCTCTGCTCTGATTTCTATTTGTAAACAAAACCAAAGCACTTGCTTTTCTCTTTTCGTTTTTCTCCACTTTCTCTCCTTTTTCTTTTCCCTTTCTTCTTCTCTCTGTCAGGACAGACTGACTGACCCTCACTGAGTTCATTACTTGGTATTCGTTCTGGTGCCTCCTGTGTCCAGCTTTAGCTGGCAGGAGCCCCTTCAGCAGAAGCCTCTGATCTTCTGATGCCTCGTAACTCCTCGAGCAAGCCCTTCCTTGCTTTCTGACACAGAACATGTTCCAAGTTCCAATGCTCACTTTCTCCGCCCTGGTGCTGGGAGTTGTTTTCTCCCTAGGGGGCCCCGGCTGCTTTCCGTGGGTATGTTCGTGGCCAGTGTGTGTCCTGACCACAGGCTCTGTCTGGGTAAGATGGTGACGGTAAGACTCACCTGTATGCGCGTGCGTTTCTTGTAATCAGTTCTTAGCGGGGCGTGACACTACCCCGGTTCCAAAGCAGTTCCACACAGCGCTGCCCGGCTTCTCCCTGGTCTGGGCACCTTCTCCTGCTCCAGCCAGAGACTCTCTGGTCCCTTCACTGGGGGGCGCTGGGGATGGGGGCCTGGTCTCTGCAGCCAAGCTGACCCTCATGCCTCTTTATCTTTGGAGATCCAGTCTTGCTAACTCCCATGATGGCCTTAAAATTTTCTATTACTTTTCCTTTGGTGCAGCACTTCATGTGTATTTAGTAGTTCAAACTTGTTAAATACATGTCCTGCTGGGGAATATAGCCCAGTGGTACAAGCTCCTGCCTGGCAAGGGCAAGGTCCTGAGTTTAACTCCCGGTACCAAAAAAAGAAAAAAAATATATGTGCTGTTCCAGTTTTTTTATGTCCTTATGATTTGGTATGTGTTATCATCTATACATTTTGAGAACACTGAGCTAAAGAAGGCCACTATCATACGATGTATTGATATTTTTTATTTATTTGGAAACTGTTTTTAGATGCCTCCAAATGCAAAATTATATTTGATTTCAGTGAATTCTTCCTCATATCATTTATGTGACTTGTTTTGCAGTCTATTTTCTCTCATAATAACATAAGTTTATACATAAAGCTTTTTAGTGTATCTTTTTTATTTCATTTTTGAGAGTCATATTTTATAGTATTTTTTTCACAATCTTCTCCACCTCGAGGTGTCACTTTGCTTTCCTCTGTTTATAGGACAGGAAACTGTGCCAGATTCTGTGGTGATGGAAGGGAATTTTTGTTTTGCAGTACTGGGGCTTGAACTCAGGACCTCGCATTTGCCAGGCAGGCGCTTATGCCACTGAGCTACATCCCCAGCCCCTTTTATAGTATTTTTTTAAGACAAGGTATTTCCATCTTGCCAGGTTGGTCCTCAACTCCTGGGCTCAATTAATTTCCCTGCCTCAGCCTCCTAACAGTGGGACTAAGGTGTACACCACTAGACCTGTCTTTAACTTTTTATCATGGTAAAATATATACATATATATATATATAGTAAATTTATGATTCAGAAGCATTAATTACATGCATATTAAATACTTGCACATTAATTACATGTACATTATTACTTGCACATGCAGGTATCACCATCTGCTTCTAAATTTTTTTCAGTTCAAACCCGACCCACTTTGAGTTAGAACCATTTTTGTATGTGTTATGAGGTAAGTCTTTAAGCTCAGTTGTCTAGACCATGTACTGGAGAGTGTCCTTTCCCCAGTGAGTGGGTGTCACAGTGTTGGCAGTCAGCCAGCTGCAGGTGGCTGGGTGTTTCCAGACTCTCGCTTGTATTCTGCTTGGTGTGTCCACCTTTGTGGCAGTGTCGTGCTAAATACTCTAGCTCTGTTGTAAATTTTGAAATCAGGAAGCATGCTTTGTTCTTTTTCAAAATTGCTCTGACTGATGTAGGGCCTCTTGAAATTCCATATGGTTTGAGGGTTAGTGTTTCCCTTTCTGAAACAAGGCTGTCAGAATTTTGATAGTTTGCACTGATGTACAGATTGCTTTGGGTGATATGGCCAATGCTACAAAGCTATCAACATGGGATACCTTTCCATTTACTTAGGTCTTTAATTTCTGACAGCAATGTTTGTAGTCTTCAGTGTATATTTAACCAGGTTTCTCTTAGATAATATTGTGAATGAAATTGTCCTAATTTCCTTTTCAGATTGTTCACTGTAAGTATACAAAAGTGCAACTGAGCTGTGTGTGTTGATCTTATATCTTGTAACTCTGCTGAATCCTGGGGTAATTGTGTTTTAAGTGTACATACGTTGTGGGTTGTGGCCAGCATACACCATATTTTCTTTCAATCCAATCTCTAAAGTGGCAGTATTTTTCCTTTTTTTGTAACTTTAGGTGTGTTTTTCCTTTTCTTAGGATGTCTTTGCTTTTTCATCCCTCTTTCCTCGCTTTGTTAAACTTGCGCTACGCCCCCGCGCGTCCATCAGCTTTGGAATTACGCCTTCCGCGGCATAGTGACACTTGCGCTCTCCTTCCAATTAACATCTCCTTCTTCCTGTTTTACTTAACAAGGGTTTCTGCCTGGCAGATCTTTTCCATTTGTTTAGAATTATGTTTCAACATTGACATCTAAATGATAGTTTATATCGGTATAGAATTATGTGTTGTACCTTGTTTTTATTTTTATTTGGGGGGAATCTATTTATTTTGCATATCTTTCAGTATTTTTTTCAATTTTTCTTGTTAGTACGTTTGCAGTACATATGGTTACATTCAGGGTGGGATACATATACATAACACATCCTTTTTAAATTATACTTTTATTTGTAGATATCTCACCAACCTTTTTACTTCTTTCCATGCCAATGAAAAATTTTCTTAGTGCAATCTTTGTGATCATTCTGCTTTTCTCTAGCTATATTTGAGTTTTGCTTTTTGATGTTCTATAGTTTTGCTATAATATATCCCGGTGTGGATTTATTTTCATATTTCTATTTAAATTTGCTTTTCCTCAATGAGAACTTACAGTTTTCATCAGTTAGCCATTTTCTTTCCAAATTTTGCTTACCCTTCGTTCTCTTTAGTTTTTCATTTTAGAATTGGTAAACTGATGCACAGCAAATGTTTCCATTTACCTCTCTATTCCCCACGTGTTTATTTCTCTAAGCTAGTTCTGGCTAATTTCCTTATGTCTGCTGTTTCAGCACATTATTTCACTGTGTTTGATCAGTCAGATTTTTAAAAAATCAATTACTTTTTATTTCTGGAAATTCTATCCATCTCCTCTGATTTACTTGCTTTTGGAGCGTAGTTTATTGTTCTGTTTCAGTTCTTTCTTTCATATTCTCCATAGTCAGCAGAATTTCATTTCAGAAGTTCCTACTTTGTTTTTCAATTTTCATTTTCATTCTAAAACCTAGCTTGTTTTTAAAAAATAAACAGTTTTTAAAAACTTGTTTGGGGCATATTTTATCGTTATCTATAAATATGTTTAGTTAGAGAGCTTTGAGAGTTCTTTTACTATTTTTCCAATACAATTTTTAAACCTTGAATTAGAACCATGTCCATCTGGACAAGCCCACAGCTTGTTGGCGGCCTTCTGCTCACTCCCTGAGTGAGTGGCCACCCATGGGGCAGGGACAGCATGTCTGTGCGCAGGCACAGGCCATGGGAGACAGCCTTGGGACGGTGCCCCGCCCTCCTCACTGTCCCGTCCAAGGTCTGAAAGCCACCGTTGTAGAAACAGGAGGTTTTCATTCTCCATTTCCCAAAAGACAACTCAAGAATAAAAGGAAACAAGGGCTTTTCTATTTTTTAGCCAAGGAAAACTTTTATTTAAACTGTGCAATCAATCAGTATTTAGACAGCAGTTTCACAAACATTTTGGCATTTAAACTCTTATTCACTTTCGGCATGACCTGTGCAGTGGGACACAAACTACCCTGGGGAGTGGGGAAAATACTAAGAAATATTTACTGTGATGCTAGAAAAAGAAAATAAATCCACAATATTAAACAAGATATGTTTTCAGAAGACACTTAAAAAGTACATTCAAAGTCAAGGCAAACATTCACTTTCTTCATGTAACGGAGTCTACAGAGCTGATCCCCTGAGTCAAGTACAAAATTAATGTAGCTCAGCCCCACGGTCCGTTAGTAAGTCTGCAAATGCTGCCCTTGCGAGAAAACGGTACACAGGGTGCCGGGACCCAGAACACCCAAAGTAGAAAATAACTTAACCGGCTCCCACGCTTTCATTAAATTCACATCTTTCAAGCAAGTAGAAAAAAATCTTACACACAGACACATAATTTTGTCCAACAACAGCAACAAACAGACAAACTTTCTTACTACATGTCTTCTACGCCACTGACTGGCTAAGGCAATATGCGTGTGTTCAGGCTCCACAATTCCCTGTTACAGGCTTCTGTTGCTAATCATCACAGAAAATTTTCATTTGTAAACAAAATAGAATCCAGAATGTGGTAGCAGGCAGCAGCATAATTTCAGGTAAAATTTTAAAATATTTTTGACATTTTAAAAGATAGTTCCACAGAAAAATAAGTTTCCATAATATAAATTTTAAAAGTAAAAATGTGTAAGTCAAGACTGAATGTATATACCATAACCTACTTAAAAGATATAAACCTGTAAATCTGTAAAGCTTTTAGAATCTTATGGGTTATGGTAAGAGTTGGATGGTACAAAAGAATGTAGGGAAAATAGTTCCTTCATAAAAAAGACGACAAAGGTATCATTTTTTCTTTTTATACTTTTTTTCTGTACCATGAATCGAACTCTGGACCTTGTGCTTGCCAGGCAGGCACTTATGCCACTGAGCTATATCCCCAGCCCCCATATCATTTTTCCTTAAATTTAGATGTGGATAAATCATATTTAGGTGGCAGTCTGCACCGCCCTACATGAAATTTATTCATCCTGCAGTTTACAAAATGTCATATGGCTCCACGATCTTGAAAGTCCTAAAATAACCCTAAATGTGCACTTTTCTCTAATTCTTTATAAGCCAAGATACCAAAATCAATGTCTAAAGTAGAATAAGATGATTTCAAATTTAGTAGTCTGAAAAGTACCATCAGTCCTTGTCTCGTTGGGACTTCCCGCCTTAGCGATGAATGATTAAACCCCAGGCTGCATCCCTTACTGACCACTTCTTGCTCATAAAGGAGACACATTTTTTTCATCTCAACCTGGAAAATGTAGCGGGCAACGATGACTCATAAAGGAAAAAAAATCTGTAAAATAGGTCTCACAGCCTCACAGAAGTGACCTGCAGATTATAATTATTTACATGTGACTTTC
This sequence comes from Dinomys branickii, assembly GCA_004027595.1. Classification (NCBI taxonomy): domain Eukaryota; kingdom Metazoa; phylum Chordata; class Mammalia; order Rodentia; family Dinomyidae; genus Dinomys; species Dinomys branickii. The sequence continues at coordinate 39,059 of PVLD010005950.1, read as the reverse complement.
AAGTTTTCGAATAAATATTGCTTCGTTCTACACCACAAATTATGCTCATTTTATGGGGAAGGAAGAAAAATAGGCTAAGAACTTTCCTACCAAACACTTTTTTCAAGAGGTGTAGTGCAGCTTATAGGTGCTGATCTATGTGAAGCCCTCTGTTTGATCAGCACCCCACAGCAAAAACACAAAGACATCAGGCTTTAGGAGCTCCAAGGCCTGACGTTACATTTGCTCCCCTTAAATTAGTGTGAATAATTACTTAATAGAAAAACTACTGGTAGCCAGGCTCAGGGGTGCAGGCCTATAATCCCAGCACTTGGGAAGCTGAGGCAGGAGCATTAACTACACAGCCTCAACTACACAGCAAGACCCTGTCTCAAAAACGCAAGCCAAACAAAAACTACTGGCCCCTTATCTCTAGCGATAAAGTATCACTAGTTACACCTCTCCCCTCTTTTAGTTAATGAGACTCTATTTGGATATGAGGACTACAGAGAGTTTCAAAAGATAAAATCCAGTTCTGAAGACCCAGTCTAAAAGGCAAGTGTGTGACTAGGCTGAAGCCGCGCCCTCTGTGTTTCCAGGGGAGCCGCAGGCACAAGCCTGTTTCAGGTGCTGAGGAAAACGGGAGGTTTGGGAGGAGATAAGTCAGGAGCTCACGAAGGTGAGCAGGACCTCTCGGGCTCCAGAGCACTACGAGTGCAGGACAGATGTGGCCTGAGAGACCGCTCTTGCCGAGGACTGGTGCTGGGCAGCTGGTGGGCGGCTAGTGCTGGCACACACTGGTCTTCACAGAGACAAAAGACAAATTTCTACCTGACTCCACTGTGGAGGGCACTACAAGCCTGTGTAACTAGATGCTCATGATCCACAGAGACAGCATCCTAGCAGAAACCCTACCCACGCTGGCACTGCCGCAGCTGGGGTGCTTATCCCGGCTGCTCCGCTCCTTGCTGTGACCTCCGTGTGCTGACCGCTGCAGGGCACCAGAGGGTGGCAGCTGCCAGAGACTGAGCCTGTGCCTGACAGTGCAGTGCTCCGGGAGAGGCCCGAGGGAAGGAAGGAGAAGCTGGGAGAGAGCCGGCTTGCTTCTCACACGCACCCCTTGGTAGAGAAGCTTTCTGTCCTTAGCAGAAGAAATGCAGAAAATCTGGACAGAATTGGAAGCCACCCTCCACAAATGGAACCTGTCTAGACATGAAATGTTCCAGAAACTAGTGCAAACATGGGCTCCAGGATCTAAAGTTCTCTAGAAGGACAACTGAGATCAACAAAGAATGACCAAAAGAGAAGCAGTCCTAGGGGACCCCAGGGATGCACATGCAGGGGAGAGGAGATTCGGGGGCTGTGAAACTGAAAACTACCTGAGAAGCTGCAGAGCAGGCAGACTCAGAGGAGAAGGGCTGCACGCTGCAAATGCATTTTTAAAAGAAAACCAAGAGTGAGCACGGTCCTCATCCGCTCTGAGTCTGTGTGTTGAGGCCTCTCCCGAACCGTCCCCAGAAATATAACCAAGACAGAAGGAGAGAGTTGTCGTTTTTTCCTGTGAAATTCCATAAAGGGAAAAGCAACTGTGTAGAATGTGTCTGTTAAACCACAGCCCTGAGACGTTGTTCTATGAAGCTCATAGTGGGAAAGCTCAGAGCCAAACTGCCTGAGAGCTTCAGACACCCTAACGTACCCCTCCGGCGCCTATACCGCACACTCGTGGGGGCTTGGACCCGGGGAGCACTGAGCTACCTCCTGGACCTTTTAAACTTGTATTTTCAGATAGAGTCTCTCTAAGTTGCCCAGGCTTGGCTTGAACTTGGGATCCTCCTGCCTCAGTGTCCTGAGTAGCTGGAATTACAGGCATCACTGCTACACCTGGTTGGGTATGCTTTTGACAAGCTACAGGGTCAAAGTTTTTTATGTCTTTAAAATTTTAAAGATTTTCAAGAGCAGATGACTTCAAGTTTTTCAACTCTTAAATGCAACAGACGTTTTATAGTGATCGGAACCCCACAGAAACAGTGTAGCCGTGGCAGATGGTAGAAGTAACTGTCACGCACAGAAGTCCACACCTAGATTCCCAGAAGAAACTTCAGACACAGGGAGCCAAGGAGCTGCTGATGGGAGGGTGCCATGGACCTCAAAGTGGGCCTGACCTGGTTACCTTACCGTTAGAGAACTTTTCTCTGGCGGGGTCAGAGAGACACCAGGCTGCTGGACTTGAAGAGAGGGGCTCACAGCTTTTGTGAGCTGGGAAAGAAGGGCAGTGAGCTTTACCAGAGCCTGCAGCAGGGCCCCGCCAACACCTTGATTCCATCCCAGGCAGGCCGGCGTCAGACTTCTGACTTGAGAGTTCTAAGAGAATAAATGTGTGGGCTGGGCGTGGTGATACACGCCTGTAATCTCAGCACTCGGGAGGCTGAGGCAGGATTGTTGTGAGTTCAACACCACCCTGGGCTACAAAGTGAGCTCAGGGCCAGCCTGAACTGCACAGTGAGACCCTGTCTCAAAAAGACAAAAAAAAAAAAAAAAAGAGAATAAATTTGTGTTGTTTAAAGCTACCAAATCCATAGTAATTTGTTAAAGGAGCAACAGAATAATAATATTTTTAGTAAAAATGAAAGACTGTCCTCTTAAACACTTTCAAATGCTTAAAAGGAGGAAACAAGAAGCTGAAAGCCTGTAAACACACACATTGCATTAGCCAGCGATCCTACGTCCTGAGCATAAACTTAGCACAGAATTCTATGGCTGTGTTCTAATTGTCAATAACATTCACTGTGGATAACTGGTTGAGATGGTGGTCTCCACAACCTGCTACTCTGTGCTCACAGACTGCAAAGCATTTTGATGATTAAACCAAGGTAATTTTATCAGAGACCCATGTAGAAAATTCTCAGGAACAAAGTCTGCAAAATACACACTAAGTCTTGAAAAGCTCTTGACTCAATACAGGTGGAATTTCTTTTTTATATCTAGTACTCAAACTGTACATTCAATGAAATATGAATCACTAAACATAAATGCAAGTCACAAGAGCCACCGCTGAAGTGGAACTTCACCAGGTCTTCTTATATCTAAAAAATGTAAAGTCTTCCTGTGGATTTGAACAATAATCCTGAGCTGTCAGCTAGGAGCAAGCAAGTTTCTGACAGAACCCTCAACAAATCACTACACCATTCCCACCTGGTGCCAATCACTGCTATTGTTCCCAGGTAGGCGCTGCCTGTGTTTGCAAAGCCCAGGAAATATACAGCATCTCACTGAGGGCCTAATTTCCTTGGGATGGCAAAGCTATTTTTAAAGGCCACTTAGTAGATAAGTCTGTGTCTTTACTTTCTGGTTAATCATCATATAAAACTTCAGATTACATAAAACATACTTTACCCTTCGCCCAAAGTTTTTGAAGACAGGCTCTTCTGGTGCAGTGAAAACACTTCACTTTAAAAACTAAATTTCATTTCAGCAATGTTGGGGAGCACAGCACAGCCACGTAAGCAGTGATGTGATTCATCTGTCTGTCAGGTCCCATGACAGCAGGAGGCCTGAAGCCCCTGAGTTACCCAGGAGGAGGACTGTTCAGGTAACTCAGGGTTACCCTAATGCTCTGAACTGGAAAAGCATGCTGCTATTTCTGTTGACACCTCACACTGAGGGTGCTTAGTAAAGTATCACAGCACTTGGCAAAAACGTACTGGGCTGAACCAGCAGGTTTAGTGGAAAGTCCTGTGTATGCTGTTTGTCCACAGGCTGGGCTCTGGAGAGACATGTTTGGTTGACATAGAAACAAGAAACAACAATTTAATGTACAACTAAATTTGTCTATATGCAGAGGTAACCTTAAATATCTTTGGTTTTCCTTTTAATTTGTTGATATAAAGTATTTGAATAAAAACACTGATAAATACCAACGTAACTATTGCTTTTATTTATGTAAACTTAGCCCTTTGAATCTTTTACTACTAAAGCTAGATTCTCTACCCATTCTAAATAAATTTATCTCAAATCTGCTCATCTTAATTTATTATAGGCTAAACTATATATTTTAATGGTCTTTGGTATGAAAATACTGATGAGCAGTACCTTGTAACATTTGGCATAAAAATGACATGCATGTGTCAGTACTCAAAGCAAATACATCTTTGGAGAGGAAAATAGTTACCATGTGCATATGTGCCCTGTGGAGCACAGCGCCGTGAAGTCACACTAGGAGAGCTGAGTGAGCAACTTCACAGTCTAGTCACAGTTTCATGCTTCAGACTTTAAAGACGCGTGCTGTGTCCAAGTAGAAGTCTTTGCTGTACATTAAATATCTTATTCAGTGAGACCAAAATATTTATTTTTGGTGAAAAGAATTTTTTCTCTCCAACAAATAGTTTCAACGATTTAAAAAATACTTTAATACTGTATAGTTGAACATTTACTTGCTGAAGAAAAAAATTATACTTGAAATTCTTTGGAACTATCTGCTGGTAAAGAAAGTATAGAATTTATTTTAAATGCTCTGGTAATGAGAAGGTAGTCAATATTACTAGCCTACTTAACTACAAAAACCAATATAAACCCTATTGTTTTGGGGTTAGTAACTACTTGTATATACTTTATATCTATAGCTGTTTCTAGTTAATTTGGGGAATTATAATCAAAATTTCACTTTCTACTGAAAATTCTTTGGTAGCAGAGTAATATGAAAAAAAGCCGTATAAGAACAAAATGAAAAGGTAAAAATGTGCTGGTAAATAGTTAGCAAATAGTTATAGCCTAAAGATCTATCATAACGAGGGGCCGCCTCATCAGTACGCAGACACACACAACCCCTCTCTCTAGATCACCTCTCAGGCCGCAAGGACATCGCGAACCCAGGGACGGTTCCCCTTTAGGCGCTGTTCGCCTTGTCCCTTAAGTGATCTCGTTGTGCTGCCTGACTTTAGATACTGACAGCGCTGGCCCCACATACTTCACGAACCCCAAAACACCATACCCTGTCAATCTGCCCAAGCTTCCACGAGGCAGCTCAAAAGTAACAAAATGCTCCCTGAGTCCAGGAAAAGTAACACTAGTACAAGGTTAAAGAGGTAGTATACACAGGAACCGCACGGAGGAGCACGCTTGTGCCCCAGCCTGTCCACCTGAAGCTCTGCATCCCACTTTGTCAGAGCCGTCCTGCGTGACCGAACGGCGAGGACGCCGCGCACGCGTCAGGGCTTCGCGCTGGCACGAGTCTCAGCACACCCGGTTTGGCACAAAACACAGCTTTAAGACACTTTCAAAACCCTGTATCATCAGTCATTAGGATAGGAGATGACACTGGGACTATCAGCCGCCAAATTCTTTGGAGTTTGGACCACTTAACAGGACCCGCCCCACCCAGAAACAGAAGGTTTCAAGCAGAAACACATTGATTCCTTTTAAAATGTGGCTCAAAGGCATTTTCAGAAAATTCGAGAGAGTACTTGTAAAAGGCTGTGGGTCTGCCGTCTGCCTCATCCCACCCCGTGTCCCATCCCGTCCCCTCCCCCGTGGCCCCGAGGTCATATCTCTGGAGTGAGAAAGGCTGATGCACCGTGGCTGCGTAAACAATTTGCTGATTTCAAACCAGCAAGAGGATTAACTCGCTCCTGGAGCTAGCACTCCTCATTCACAGCGCTGATCACACACAGGTACGGAATCCTCGATCTCTTAAGAATTCAAGAAGGTAAGACAGAGTGATAGAACTGTTAATATCCCTCAACAAAACCTGCATTTAAAAAAGAAAAGCTTTGGTAAGATACTGCACATAAAAATAGTTACTGACAATGGCCAAAAACTCTTAAGGCAACTTTTTTTTTTTGAGATAGGGTCATGCTTATGTAGCCCAGGCTGGCTGCAGACTCGAGGCGATCCTCCTGCCTCAGCCTCCCATGTGCTGGGATTACAGGTGTGCGCCACCACGCCCGGCTAGCCATGGCAACTTTTTGTCATCCCGTCCCAAACAACTTCATGAATATTAAACAGGTCTAAGGCAAAAAATTCCCTAAGATCTGCTGGGAGGCGCTGTTAGCCGCGACAGCCTCAGGTCCGTTCTCTACTCCGCTAACAGTTTATGAAATTTCTTCACCCCTTTAAGCCAAACCAGGATGAGGAAAAGAGAAAATCCTAATCATTTTCTTTAGGAACCCATTTTCTGCCCGGGGTTCGCAGCTAACAGTGGGAGAGCCGCGATGGGGGGTGCGGTGGCTGCTTGGCCTCTGACCCAGCAGCAGCTTTGAAGTGGATTACTGAGCGGCCCTGTTCCTAAAAGACACGCTGGTTTCCGCCGTTCGCTGATACCAACAACCCCGCATTTTAACAGTCCCCACAGCCAGGGGGTTAAATTACCCACGGGACGGTGGCGTCCGTTTCTTAAAAACCAGAGCTTCAGGTGAACATTCTGCCCATCTGCCCGCGGGGCTCCTTAGAGCACACACATCACGCACAGCGCGGACAGCAGCGCCGCTGAAAGTACCGCTGCACGCGGCCGGGCCGAGGGCCGGGACGGGGGCCGGGGGCGGGGAGCGGGGAGGGGGGAGCGGGGAGGGGGGGCCGGGAGCGGGGAGCGGCTGAGGTAGGTGCGCCGCGGGGGGCTCCCCAGGGCCCCGATCCAGGGGCGCACCGGTCACGGCCAGGCATCCTGACCGCCCTTCACATTGCTGACCACGAAACATTCAAACAGCGAGTTTAAAGCGAACACATTCAGAAGAGGCCAAGGTCCCCGGCGGGACCTCCGAGCAGCCCCGGCGAGGCCGCCCGCAGGTCAGCGCCCCTCGCCCGGACCGGGGGCGGCGGGGCCCGGGGCGGCCGGCAGCCGCCGCTCCGCGCTGGACTCGCGGGAGAAGCGCCCCGAGTCCCCGGTGTCCTGGCCGCCCTCGCTGTGCGCCGAGCGCTCAGAGTCCAGCGCTGCGCCCGGGAGCGCGGGCGGGGCGGGCGCCGGGCCCGGCGGGCAGAAGCGCGCAGCCGCAGGGACGCTCCTCGGTCTCCGGGGCTGTGCGAGAAGGCGGGGGTGAGGGCCCGACCCCAACCCTCGCCCGCGCGCGGCCTGGGGTCCGCCCAGGGGCCCGCGCTCAGCCCGCCCGCGGCCTCCGCGCGCTGGGTCACCTGCTCAGTTCTCCTCTTGGGGTCCTGGAAAAGCTGCCACTTTTTCCTAGAGTTGTTTGTAAGTATAGGACCGTAGCTGTTAATTATCAGGTCCGTTCCTCCCTGGAGAAGAGAGAGGAGGAAACATTGGGGTGTTAGAGAGTCCTGTTCATCACGAGGACACAAGTTCCACGGACATCGCCATCGTTTCTTTCTCTCTGTAGAGTGCATGTTTTCCTTGGCATCGAATCCAGGGACTGAATACACGAGCTATGCACACTGAGCTGTGCACCGCCTCACCTTTTTTCTCAATTTTATTTTGTTTTTGATTTTTTGTTGTTTTGAGATAGGGTCTCACTGTGTAGTGCTGGCTGGCCTTGAACTCGAGGGTCCTCCTGTCTCAGCCTCAGCTAGGTTTACAGGCATGGGCCACCACGCCCAGCTTTGTTTTGGAGGGACAAGGTCTCAGTCTGTAATTCAGGCAGGCGTTGAACTCACTGTGAAGCTCAAGCTGGCCTTGAACTCATGGTGATTCTCCTGCCTCGGCATTCTGACTGCTGGACTGCAGGGGTGCACCACCAAGCTTGGGCCATTTTTCAATTTCATTTTGAAATAGAGTTGCTAAATTGCCCAGCCAGGCTTCAAACTAGTGATCTTCCTGCATCAGCTTCCCAAGTAGCTGGAATTGCAAGTGTGTGCTGCCACGCTCCGTGGCTTCTCGTTTACACAGGCAGCATACAGCATTTCAGGCTATTGGTTAGTAGTGATCACAAGACAGACATTTATTTATTATTATGTAAAATTACAGGTAGAAAATTATGAGAAGATATTAACCATCTTTGAATATTTAATCTTTGCCTAACTCTTTCAACTTTTCCAGAGTACCGGGGGAGAGAAAACTGTACCAGGCCAGCTGAGCACAAATGAGCAGTGAGCTTCGGAGTGACGTATGAGCCAAGCCCGCACCGGACGGCCTCCCGCGGGGTATGCTCCCTGACCCCTGCGCCAGCTTCTTCCCTGGAAGCCTGTCCCCTATTTCCCCAGGCGTTTCCTGCTGAGCCGCCCTCTCTTGTGCTTGCTTCCAAACTAGCAACAACACAACCATGCATAAGCTTCATGTGACTTGTACTTATGTAAAAGGTTTTGATTCTCATGCTTTAGGTTAATTGGAAATAGAAAGGTTTAATTCATATTAGAGTGTGTGCCAGGCGTGGTGGCGCACACCTGTAATCCTAGCGCTTGGGAGGCTGAGGCAGGAGGATTGCTGAGCCTTTGAGACCAGCCTGGGCCAGAAAGTGAGTTCATGGCCAGTTTGAACTGCACAGTGAGACCTTGCCCCAGAAAGCCAAAAACAAAGTGAAACGTTTTAGGGCTAAATTGAGGGGCAAACGAGATACCACTGGTAGCATAAATACGTGTTATTTATTCCTGATGCACATAGATAGCACTGCGCCAGGTACAGGTAGGATGCATCTGTTAAATATAATTGTATACAATTTAATAGAAAAACAATAACATTTCAAATAGTCTTCTTATTCTGAATTCTAGGAAAGATTTGGAGAGGAATTCATAGCAAGGTCTGGCAAACTTTCTCTGAAGAGCCAGACTGAACGTTTTAGGCTTTGCGTGCCACAAGAGGTTTGTGCTGCGCCTCTCCCCATAAAAAACACAGACCTTTAAAATGTAAGCAAATGTTCTCAGCTCAGGGGAGGACCGCGGAGCAGGTGTGGGCTGGCCGCACCTGATCTGTGCAGACGGCCAGTGGGAGCTGCCGTGACACCACCTGTGGCTGCTTTTGCCATTCAACAGGGACGATTTTAGCTTTTAGGGCGGTGTCCTCCTGCCACGCTTGTGCCGCTCCTACCACAGCCGTCAAGACCGGAGCGACACCTGAGACATTTCCTGCCTACTCTGGCTTCCTCAGGCCACCGTGGAAGGCCCTTCAGGCATCTAGTGAAGGGGTCCATACTGTGAGATGTCCTCAGACTGGGGTGTTCCAACAGCACCCCAGAGGACACAGGGAGGACACAGTACACACGAGAGCCAGGAGGTCTCTAAGACATGAATCCCCTCGATCTGCACCTCTGCTCTTTCTGGATCCCTTTCATTCTTTATTCGTTTGTCTTTTATCTGTTCCCATTTTGTCCCTGAACATGTTCTATAAGGATCTGGGTATAATTTTTAGGAACATTGCACAAAGGGAATGTGCACGCCCCGTGTCCAGCATGTAACCTGTTGGCAAATTAGCTATACACGGGGAGAGAGGGCACGGGAGGGAAGGACTGGGCAGCGGGCCAGGCCTGCGCCCCGCACCTTGGCGTCGAGGAGGCTGTGTGGCGCGGGCGCCGAGGACTCCAGGTCCTCCGCGGTGCTGCTGAGCCTCTTCCCCACCTGGGCTCCAGCGGCCGCGGAGGCGCCGGCGTGAGGCAGCTGCTGAGCTCCACTCTGCGCTGCCTTGGAGGCAGACGATCTCCTGGAAGATGGGTGAAGAACAGTCTTCTCACGTCACAGCCGACACAGGCAGGAAGAACCTTAAACTCACAAGCACTGTGATTTACTACTGGGCTTATTTATATTTGTACAGAATCACACTGCTTAAACTTAACACCACCTCCCTGCAGGTCTGCACGCTTGCCACGCTAACCCAGCAATTCACCTGCCAACTAAGGGTGGAAAACTTACAACAGTAGTGCAATTTAGGCATCATTAACACAATGTACATAAAGAGTTTATTTGAAAAAAACCCTCAGTGACAATCAGGCTATACAAGTAAGCCAGTTCAAACGATGTTAAAATTATTTTATTCACGTTGGGTTTTTTCAGGCTCGCCTTGACCTCAAGGCAGCCCTGCCTCAGTTTCCTGAGTGCTAGCCTTGTAGTCGTGTGCTACATGCCTGGCAGAACTAAGTCTTTAACCAGCAGGTTTTCCAAAAATATCTCTACACACAGGCACCAGAACACTAAAAATTCTATGCCAAGTTGAAGGAAACTAGTGCTGGGGCTTACCTAAAAAACTGTGATGTTTTTAATTTAAAAAAGAACCTTAAGAAAATTAATGAAGGCAAAAGCCAACATAAGACCCCAGCTCTCTCCCCCGCTGCTTACACACAAAATGCTTTAGGAGCCAGGAGTCCTTTCAGGAAACAGACGTGTGGGGTTGAGGTGTTGCTAATAAAAACTAATCTTGAGAATATACTTCGCATTTCTCAAAATACTAAGAAAGTGAGGAAACCAGGTCCTCATTTTGGATTATTTGATAGGCATTCTAAGCTTTTCAAATGGCAGTAAAATAAGCTCCCTATGAAGTGAGCACACTCTCACAGCTGTACGAATTCAGTAGCAGCACACTCAGGGTGGAACATCCCTGTTACTCAAATACACTGGGTCTCACTGTCGGGCGCTGTGGCTCAGCAGGGCACGCACCTGGCCTTGCTCCGGCAAATCAGGATGAGAACGCAGACCAGGATGCAGGTTAAGGCGATGCCCACACCCACTGCGATGCCTGTCATCGACTTTTGGTCCAGGGGGTAATATCCTGAGTAGACTGCAAGGGGCACAGAACTCGAGTCAGGCAGAGCAAGAGTCTACTTGTCAGAATGCTCAAGTATTTGTTTTCCTACAATTTTTCTTCCTCTCATAGGAAAAAAAAAATTTTTTTTTTTTTTTTTGAGGTAGGGTCTCACTATGCAATTTAGGCTGGCCTTGGGCTCACTTTGGAGCCCAGGCTGGTCTCGAACTTGCAACGATCCTCCTGCCTCTGCCTCCCAAGTACTGGGATTACAGGTGTCCGCCACCAGGCCCGGCCTCATAGGAAAAGTTTTGATGTTATTTATATCTACTGTGTATATAGTCATCATGAATTAATCTGTGATCAGTAATTTCAGAAACTATCTTCCAGTATTGAAGTTTTAGGTCATATTATACCACACTTCAACATAAACTCATAATTTACACTATGAATGGCACAAAACAAAGGTATTCTTTTGTGGGTGTGTGTGGTTTGGGAGACAACCCAGGGCTGCACACCAGGCAAACACTCTACCGCTGACCTACATCTACAACCCTTTATTTTAATGTTAAATTTTTTAAAATTTTGAGAGAGGATCTCACTAAGCTACTCGAGCTAACTTCCAACTCAGGCTCCTTGCTCAGCCTCCCAAACAGCTGCGAGACAGCTGTGTACCCTGCCTACCACCTGGCCACAGACACTCTCTGGTGAGCAGCTTTCCCGCCATGCTACCTAAAGGCAGATCTGCGCGCTGAATATTGGTTTGCGCTGACACCCATTTGGACAGCGCTTCCAGACTAACCTGTGTCGGAGTCAGGAGCAGACCAGTCTGTTAGAATGTGGCCTCTGAGCTGGGCCGGCCCTGTGTCACTGGTGTCCGCGGCACTGCTCTCTGACCCCTTTTAGCTGTCCTGAGAGGCAATGGTGATGCGCTACTCTTCCTGACGGTACTAAAGCTACTGTGCGCCCCTCTGTCCTGCCCTTAAATCTGGTTGCAGACCTCTCTCCTTAGGTGTGCACACACTTACACCTCAACCAAGCCCAGGGCCTGGCCCTTCAGGACAGACCACAGCTGCACAGCTGAAGGGAGGTGCGCCTTCATAGATACACTTTCTACTTGCTTTTCTGGAGAGAAGCCGCTTTCTTTCCAGAAAAGCTGTTTTCCTGAGCTGAAAACTCATAATGGAAGGCCAGGCTCTCCTCAGCCCGCGCACAACCCTCACACTTGCATGTGTGTGTGTGTGTGTGTGTGTGCGTGCACATGCGTGCACACGCGTGTGCACATGCACATGTAGGCTTTCTGCCCTGTGGGCTGCTTGGCTGGGAGGAAGATACCACTGGGCACAGTGGTCTGAAAAATGCTGTTTAATTCTGAGGTGGATTTACTTCTTCCCAGGGTTGCAGAGAAGAGCCGTAGCCCCAGACCATGAGGCCCTCACAGCACCAATTCAATACACAGGTGCATACGCACGCATACATGTTTCAGGCCCTGACAGCTGTAGAAGCTGAAATAAAGGATACTGACTCTAAAGTTTTTTTTCCTTAAAAGAAAAATCAGCGATATGGTTCACATACCCTTCGCATCTGTGGAATCCAAACGCTTGGGCCTCTGATTTGATCCAGAAGGGTCCTTTGGAAGCACTGCCAGCTCCACAGAATTGGAAAAGGGTCCTTCTCCTACCTCATTGGATGCAGAGATCTTGACAATGTACACATCTCCCGCCACCAGGTTTTCCAGCAAAGCCATGGTGATTGCTCCTAAAAATACATTAATTACAAATTCAGCAAATGTCCACCATCACATGAACATGGCCCTTCATTCTAAAACACTTTCTGATTGTGGAGGTGGGCCTTTCAGTGCAGAATATTTGGAAGGTAAGGTCGCAGTCCCCATGGCCAGTGTGCTGACGCGTGTGCATGGGCCTGTGCCACTCAGCACGTGCTTCCTGCCTCAGCTTCCCCTGGATGCTGCGCTCTGCACACTCCCGCACAGCCTTTCCCTGTAGTCTTTGAAGAGCAGTATGCATTTTTGACTGGATACACGTGTCATGTATATGTTTTACACATAAATGGCATGAAGAGAGTTACTTAGGGGGTAGTTTGAGCACACACACACACACAGAGCATGGTGTGGAATGAACCCAGATCAGCAATTAGAGTTCAGGCTTTTTAAACCAAGTGCGTCTTTTTTTCCTCATGAGAAGTATTTACACTGCTAGGGGCTCTTGCTGCTCCTGAAATTCGAAACAATTGTTTCTGAAAGAATGACTATGTCTTTCATGGGCTTAATCATTATCTTAAGACTTCTTCATGGCAAACAAAAAAGGAAACCCAAAGTTGCTCTACAACTCAGAATGCTAGAGACCAATCTCAGGTTAGCGGTTGGAAGGGCTACTAGCCCCCTAACACCCCTCCAGATTTGTGCAGGGAACGCAGCGCCCCGGGGCGAGCCGGAGGAGAGCTCCTGCATAGAGTTTGTTGTTTTCTGCTCACCCTCTGTGGCTGTACCCTAGGAATTAATCCGGACATTCAGCAGCTAAGCCACAGAGCTGGCCCGGCACTGCCCAGATGGCCCACGCATCGCTGGCACAGTCACGTGGACAGGCTGGCTGCTCATCCCACTGGCTGCCCCCCCCCCTTATGCAAGGTCATGTGTGATCTTAGAGTGGAGGTCAGGATGCAAGGTCAGCGCTGCAGGTCACATGGTATGAGGCAGCCAAACCGCCAGTGCAGTGCCAGGAGCCAGGCACAACTTGTTTTCATCTTCTCTGTTTTCAACTTGGCCAAAGGGCCTGAGCCACGTGAGAAGCGACTGTGAGGTGAACACACCGGCCCCATTTAGAACCAGGAAGCCTTCCCGGCTGCCACCGAGCTCTGGGCAGGTGCACTGTGACACACTCAAACTCGAAAGAAAGAGGAACATTCCAATTTCTTCACAAATAGAGATATTAGTAAAGTTTCCATTTTATCATAGAATATGTGATTTTAGAAATGCTCAGCAAATCTCAGTTACTACCAGAAGCGGAAACTCTTCATCCAGTTTTAGAAGTGGGTCAGCAGTGTGTGTGCACACACTTCCCTCTTGCCCACAATGTGTCTTCATGGAGACAAAAGGAAACAACACTCTGGTTCACCCGCACACAGGCAAGGCTTTGCCCAAGTCTTCTAAGAATCCGAGAGGCCCTGTGGCCTGGTGCAACATCTCAGTTGTAGCAGGGTGGCGAGGTGTCTACTAACTTTCAAGCACACCCGGGTCTTCAGCTTGACTTGGGCTTTCCTGGCCAAGACAGGGCAACAGTCTCTGGGGTGGACTAACAAGCACCCAGCCTCAGTGTGCTTCCAGCTGAGTACCTGGGGCTCGACGCAGGCTGTGGATGTGCTTTCCTCCTGGGACAGCAGCTCACAGCTCCTGCCATCAAGCCACCCACTGCGCCAGACGCAGCATTCACACTCGACAGAAGAAGCTTTCTCCCAGCCACCCCCTCCCCGCTGGTGGACACATTCTTCTTGCATTTCAACCCCTGAGGTGGCCCAAAAACTCTGCACAGGAAGATCCTTAGTAAGTGCCTGCCGAACGTGCATGTTAGTACGAGCAACCTGTGACCAGAGATCTATCTCAGACGATGCACACAGGTACCAGGTGCGTGGAGGAGTCGGAGAGCTGTGCAGGTGCAGCCTCACACCTCCCCACCCCTGTCCTCTTGCTTCACAACACATGGAGGCAGCGAAGGACCTGTGTGCCCTCTCACAGGCCTGTTGGGGCTTACGTCTGCTTTCTAAAGCTCAGCCATCGTTTTCCTAGTAGTAAGAGGCTCCCACCAGTAACGGAGCAGCAGCCCCTGTGAAACATGATGCGTGTTAGCAGACAAAGAGGAGCAGCAGGGCCTGTGGAAAGGTGAGAGGATTTCTCAGTGGCGCTGGCCCTGAGCAGAGCAGTCTAACGACCAGCAGGCAGCCAGGAAAAGGCCAAACCACAGAGGGATGGGAGCTCAGCGGAGGAGCCAGGGCCAAGGCCAGGCCTGGAGGCAACAAAGCCTCCCTGGATGGGTGGACTGTCTGGCCAGGAATGTGATAAAAACCAGGTGGCAGACACCCAGTCCCACCAGGCCTCTTTTCACTCCCCTCTGAGGAATGGCTCTGCTCTGCTTTTAGGAAAGTTACAATTAATGGTGCTTGTGAAAGCATGCTACAGGCCCACTGCAAGTCAGACTGTCTCGCTGTGCCCCAGGTGGACCTCGGCTTGGCTGAGGCACAGTCATTTCTGTGTCAAAAGCCTCTGGACAGAGTCCCTGTGGCAGCTGGCGAGAGGCCGGGCTCTCTGCCTGTGCTCTGCAATGAACACGCTGCTCGGTCCTCCCTTTCTCTGGGTCCTGTGAATCTTCTTTTAAGCGACTGCTCTTCTAGCTCCAAGTTCTTGAATACCACCTACAGGCTGACAGTTTAGTTTTCCCAGCAGGCCATGAGGTCTGGCTTACTCAGCCGCCCCACCTGAGTACCTGAGGGACCTCTCAAACGTAACATGCTCAAAAGCACCTCGATTTCCCCACTGCTGTGCCTTCCCTTCTCATACTCCTTTCTACCCTCCACCAGTGATCTGCCATCTAATCTGGTCTGCTCTTCCTTCAGATTATGTTCCAGGAGCTTCTTTATTTGAGCGGTATGTGTTGAAACAGGGTCTCGCTTTGTAGTGCAAGCTGGCCTTCAGCTCACTATGCAGACCAGGCTGGTCCTGTCTCAGCCTCCTGAGTGCTGGGATTCCGGGTGTGTGCCACCACGCCCAGTGCGCCAGCAGCTTGTTACCTTCAGCACCACCACCCCACCCAAACCTTGCCTACCGGATGGTTGTCTAGCTTCCACTCTTACTCTCATGACCATTTTTTCATGTGGCTACCAGAGCAATTCTTTTAGGTAAACCTGATCAAAAGACTGTCTTAGAATAAAACCCACAGCTCACAACGTGCAGCCTCTGAGGTCTGCCCTTGGTTACCTCCTCCACTGCTTGTTCCCTCACTCTCACCTCCCTGGCTTCTCATTTTCCTCCAGCTCTCCTGTCCCAGGGCCCCCGAGCTTGCCGCAGGCCTCTCTGCTCTGCCTCCACTTCTTCCAAGAGCGCTGACCTTACTGTTGCCACCGCTTCTCTGTTTTTCCTATTGTGGCTTTCTGTACATTTATGACAGCACCTAAACATACATAGTCCTACCTCGGTAGGCCAGGCGTTTTGATAGGAAAGTTCTGTCCTGGTACTTGTTGTTTGATACTTGAATGTGTGTTGGCTCATTACCTGGGGCACGAGCGCCCAGAAAAGACCACACAGCACTCACTCCAGAGTAGTCTGGGTGGAGGGGCAGTCACGGGACAGCATTTGCCCAGCATGCAGGAGCCCGTGCCATCCCTAGCAACACACACACACACACACACACACACACACACACACACACGAAGATGTTTAACAAGTGAATATGTTCCTATGATTGGTCAGCGACTCCTTTGGCAAACAGAAGGTAAAGATCCCTCTGTGGCACCATTTTAAATTTACAATGTGAACCTTTAGTAGGAATGGTGTGTGGTGATTCTTAAACTTATTTATAATCAGAAGACAATTTTGAAGGAGGAACATCTTTATCACCTCAGGAAACTCAGAGAATAGAGGAAAATTGCTGAGATATAGCATAATGTCTTTCAGTGCCTTTTAGATTTGAAAATAATTGAATAAATTGTGCTAATTTTACAGCACCGAAGGAAGGTAAATGCTGTAATTTTAGTTCTACTTTACAGTATATACAAGCACAGTGTCACATCTGTTTCTGCCCAACCACTCTAGCATGTACCATTGTAGCCACAAACATTGCAGGTTCACCAGAAATATTTTTAGAATGTTCGATTCATAAAAAATACTTTGCTCCCTTTGGTGCTAAGTATGTGAACTAAATATGTATAAACTTAATATATGCAAGGTTATTACATTATGGGACTGAGTTCTCTTCGCTATCCATCTTTTCCTATACCACCACCTCCCTAGAAGTTGCTATATTTAGATATAAAGATAATTTTACATTCATTTCCCTTTAAATGTCATGCACTCCCTGTTTCCATTAAATGTGGGGTAAATCACCCCTTACATTTCTGCCTTTCAAAGCTGTGCTCAATTGGCTGTCACTTGTGCTGTGCACTTGTTCTTGCAGTAGCATCGGCATCAGCCATAAAAACGTCCCTTAGCATTGCACAAGTGACATCGCTTTGCTCAGTGGACTACGCCCAGCAGCACTAGACTGCATCCTCTCAGCCCTGTTCCCTCAGCCAATCCTGGTTTAATTCAGACCACAGTGAAATACTGAGGGACTTCCTTCTGCCCGAGGACGTGCCCGGCAGAGGAGAGATGCTGGCCAGTCTCGCTCAGAGGTGCAGGTGGAGAACACAGCACAATAACAGCACCCACCACCTTCCTGCTCTTTCTTCAGGTGAATCAGGGAGACTGAGGACCAAACAGGACAACAGTACAGAAAAGCACAGATTCTCTGCACAGACAGATGTGAGTCCTCCACATGGTAAGAACAGACACTCAAGGCCGTGCTGGAAGGGGTTCCAAGAATGTGCAGGCCCTGACCAATTCCAAATGGAAATGTCAGTTTCCTTATACAAGTCCGATTCAGGGCAAGGTCTTTGAACTTTTATTTATTAGAGACTCACTCTGTGTCCACGGTAGCTGGCAATTCTCTACGTAGCCCAGGCTAGGTTGGCTTTCAACTTGCCGTCCTCCTGCCTCAGTCTCCTAAGTAAGTGCTGGGATTATAGATGTGCACCAATGAATTTTTATCTAAATGGGTAGAGACTCCCTTAACTTCGACTAGAAACTCTACTCTGAACATGATGATTTTTATATAATCATTTTGGTCAGTGGACTTAGTTGTCATTGCTTACAGTTGTCTTACATTTAGATATTTAGTAATCACAGCAACCCTCTCCAAATTAACTTTTCCCCCAATCACGAGGAAACAATGGCATGTGGCCATTTCCTTTTTGAAATTCTTAAGCTGTTGTTTGGCAAACAGTTCTTTCCCCAGCATACTCATCTGAATTAAAGAGTATGAAAATATGAAGTTGTACTATTTATGTGACAGATCATTTAAATCTGCCATGTGGAATTTGTCCAAATGAAAGACTTAAGATTTTTTTTTTTTAATTTTTTTAAAAATCGGGTTACACCCGTAACCCCAGCACTTGGGAGGCTGAGGCAGGAAGATCACTGTGAGTTCATGGCCAGCCTCAAACTGGGCTATAGTGAGTTCGAGGCCATCCTGAACTGCACAGTGAAACCCTGTCTCCAAAAGACAAACAAATAGAGGGTATAGTGATAAAAGTAAGCAGTAAGAAGGTTCAGAGTTTGGCAATTTAGTTTTTCTTGACTAAAAATTAACTAATGTTTAAATACTAAATACAAAGGGCCGGGATATGACTCTGTAGTCAAATGCTTGTCCTGCACATGCCTCAGTTCCCAGCCACAATCAGTGAGTTCAGTGTTACCCAGCCCCAGCCAGCTCCCTATGCTTCGTGGTCACTGGCTCTCAGAGGTCCATGTGCTGACCTTGCTAGCCAATAGCAACAGGTCCTCCCCCAGGGACGCCTGCTCCTGGCAGACACTGCCCCCCATGCCGAGGTCACTCAGATGCTTCTCCCTCCCTTCCACCCAAGCTGGCACCATCTCCTCCTTCACCTTGTCCACCAGGCGTCCTCCTCCCGCATGCTGTCCCCGAGGCCTCTCCTGCACCATGTCTGCCCCTCTGCCTGGCCCATCTGCCCACCTCTAACCCACTCCTCTCCAGCACACTTCTTCCACTCACAGCAGAAAGAACGACCATCCCCAAACTTGGTTCATTCCTAAGCTAGGCAGTGGCTTCCCAATGCTCTCTGCATAAAGCCCAAAATCTTTAACAATTCAGTAATTCATACACAACAAAATAACTCAAAACAAGCTCTAGGTGCCTCTCTTTGCTTCCCTGTACCACTACATTTTGCTTTCAGCAACTTCCTTACTCCTTTGTGACATCTTTACCTCCTCGGTGAAGGACCTGCCACTCTCCCGCAACCCAGGCCTTCCTGGATGCGTACAGGATCGTGTAGCGTGTGACGACTGTCTCAGGGCCATCAGGGGGCTTCCAAGAAACCAGGGCAGTGTCGTCCTCTATCAGCGTCACTTTCACTCCAACCGGGGGGCCTGCTGGGGCTGCGTGCACACATGAGAAATATTGCATCACTAGGATAAATGGTGCAAGAACATGCAATGCCCTGCAATAGACTGGCAAACAGAAAGTATGGAAATGTAGAAGCCACTATAAAGAAAGCTAAACATCACAACTTTGAGATATTCACGATCATTGGTGATAATACTAAAGTATCATTTCTTCTACCTTTTAAAAAACTTATTTCACTTCATGTTTAAGAGATTTAAACAATAGCAGCAGCAAAGGGCTGGGCATGGTGGTGCTGCCTGCAGTCTCGCTGTTTGAGAGGCTAACAGTGGAAGGAGATCACTTGAGTCCAGGAGTCAAGGTCAGCCTAGGCCACAAAGCAAGACCCCGTCTCAAAAATGAATGCAAAGAAGGGAAGGAGCAGGAGGGGAAGGAGGGAAGGAGCAGTTTCCCAGCCAGGAAGGCACTGAATCAAAGCAGGGGTATGTACAGGACTCCTGAACCACATCTGCTAAGCTGCTAACTAGAAAGAGTTACAGCTCGGCCAGCAATATCTGTCCGTCAGACACAGGTTCTGTGCCATTAGTCTTTTTTGGTACCGGTAATCCAACTCCGTGCCTTGTGCTTGCCAGGCAGGCGCTTGTGCCATTGAACTACATTCCCAGTCCTGTGCCATTAGTCTTGAATCTAGATTGTAGTTTTTACCAAAATGCAAGGACACTGTTTATGCACGGACAGTTCGACCTCACCTAAAGGCCTCTGAAGAAAGTGCTTCTGAGACCAAGACATCTGGTTCTTCCCCACACACGGAGAGCCAGGGAGTTTGCAGAGCAAACTGAAAACTAATCATCTGTATCTGTGAAGAGCAACACAGTCTGGAGCTCAGTGGTGTCACATGTCACTTGAGGCGAACATGGGGACTGCGGCCGGCAGCACCAGATCTCCCACGGGGCACTGCTGAAGCCATGGTGAGAAGCCTGGTGCTTCCAACACGCAGCACTGCACCCCGCTCCCCACCACCACACAGCATGCATCCTCGTGGGCTCCTGGTGCACCAAAAGAGACGTCAGCCTAGGTGCTTCTGTTTTCAGTTTTGTGCGTGCAGTCTGGGGCAGCACAGCTGACGGAAGAACTATGGAACTCAGAAAAGACACCGACCCGAGCTCCTTATTTGTGTGATTTTTTTAGTTGGATAAAAAGTAAAGGAAAAACATTTCAAAAGAAGTGAAACAAATACACAGACGTCAACTGGAAGCAGGGGAAGGAGCGCTACCCTTCTCAATGTGTTCTGCATGCGAAGCATTTCCTGAAGTGCTGCAAAAGGAAACACAGGGAAGCCCGTCCTTACCCTCTGGAAGCGTCGTGTGGTGGACGACAGGGCTCCAGGGGCTGGAGAGCTGGCCCACATGCAGCCGGACCGCAAACTCGTACCTGGTGTTCGGCTCCAGGCCTTGGACCAGCATGTGTGTTTCTGATCTGCAGGAGGGTAATGAAGCCATTGAAAGACCATCAGCATTTCCAACCAACAGGCAGGACAAGCCGCTGCAATTCTTTAGCTCCTCATTTTCTTTAACATGACAAGAGGAGCCTAGTCTATCACAAAGGTACAGGTGCATCACCCTTTAGAAATAAGACTACCAGCTGTCCCTCTGAGAGGAAGCCAGAAACCAACATGAGAGACGTACTAGGGTATGAAATCACTCTTCAAGGTACCCTGGTGGGTGCCTTTTTAAAAAAGACAGGATCTTGCTATATAGTACAAGTTGACCTTGAACTCACTATGTAGCGCAGACTGGCCTCAAACTCACAGTGATCCTCCTGACTCAGCCTCCCAGGTGCTAGGATTGCAGACACACACCACCATGCCCAGATGGATGCCTCTGTAATTCTGGCATCGAAAAGAAGAGTGACCACTAGCTGTTTTCTAGTGGTCATTTTCTAGAAAATGGTTGTTTGCTTCTTTCTTTAAACATGCTAAGGTTAGCTGTGAAAATATCTCCTTGCCTCATCTTATTGCACGAGGCTGAAAAAAGTTTAAAACTCACATGTACAGTAATGTGGGAAAAGTGCAGTTCTTATCAGAGCAAAACTCCCAGACACCTTAAAAGTAACCCAAAGCCCCAAAACACACATAGCTGAAGTGTGGCCAGGCCCAGGCCGCAGGACGTGCGGCGGGAGCCACGTACGTTCGCAGGTACAGGACCAGGGAGGCGTTCTGCAGCCCCGCGGGATGGCAGCGGATGGTGTAGTTGACGGTCTGTGCAGCGGTGAACGCGGGCCTCCGCCAGTGCAGGAAGATAGAAGAGGAGCTGTTGGCCTTGGCGCAGAGATGGTGGGGTGGTGGCGGGGGAGGGACCATGCGATCACGCACAGCTAGAAAGGAACATTCATTTCGCATGTGAGATGCCATCGTGAGCGTGCAAGATGTCAAGATGATAAAACTGTCCTGCTCCACCCTGTATGCTGCCCTTAGGGCTTTCCTCCACCAGAGAACACAGTAGAATGGAAATTTCCCACCCTCTCCTGGTGCCCTTCCAGGAGTGGACAAGAAGTCGCGGGTCATCAGCACGTAACAGAGAGACACAGTGGCCAAGCTCCCAGCAGAAGTCATCTGGAAAACCAGCAGGGCACTCGGGAGCAAGCAACACCCCCTCTGGCAGCCAGAGAGAAACGGCGTGCCTCAAGGTGGTGAGCACAGAGCTCAGTACGTCCGTGTTCGGTGTTCGCCTTTTCCAGTTAAGATTCTAATGGTCTTTTGCTTGCAAAATTGAAGTAGGTACATGTCATTTAAAAACGCTGTGTACCTCTGTCCTGAGCAACTTCTTGTTTAAGACACTGCTAGGTGGCAGGGAGTAATAAACCACCCAGGCTTCCAGGTAGACTGAAACTTCGGGGGTGGGGCCCAGGCACTCACACACACATCCCGGTGTGCTGACAGTCTGGTCAGCCTGATAGCCGTCTTCAATGTGACTGTAAGCCAGCAGCCTCACGTGGTACTTTCTTCTGGGGTCTACAAATGAACAGGTAATCATTAGGGCCAACGTTCTGGGCGAGAACAGATTTCTGGATAGAGTTGTTTAGATTCTGGGATTAAAAAAAACCTCTTTGAGTGTGTATGCAGGGCACTGAATCCAGGGCCTTTGCCCTGTGCGATATCCCTATCCCTTTTTTATTTTTTATTTTGAGACAGGTTCTTGCCTAGCCGTAAATCACCCAGGCTGGGCTTGGACTTGCAATCCTTCTGCCTCAGTCTCCTAAAATGCTGGGATTACAGGTATGCACCACCACACCTGGCTAAATAAAACTGCACTACATAAAAGTTCTAAGTAAAATGACATTAGTCTTCCCCAACCGTGCGTGACTCAGTATGCACCTTAGGAGGACCCTGTACTGTGACCGTGTACCAAGACAGAGGCCAAAGGTGACACACCCGGGCCACTTCTCCCCTTCCTCTGAAGTGGTTGGCCCTGACTGCAGAGGCCTCAGGCACCTAGGTTCGCAGCGGCTGCCCCACTGGACCTCCAGTTCAGGCGGTCACATTCCAGGGTAGCATGCTTAAGAGGCGTGGAAATCCGTGACCGGCTGCTTCCCCTTGAAGGAGAGACTCACAAGGACATGGACCCTCCACATTCTCTTTGCTGAGCAATTTGGAATTGAGGAGAGGCACCAAGAATGGCGGGTGGAGCTCCCTCTACTGGTGCCCAGCAGCTACTGCAATACCGAAAGAAAGGCCATCCCTGGTCTTCCAGCATCCTAAGGAAATACTGTAAATGGTTACAATTTTAACCAATGAATTTAAAAAACATTAGAGAAGGTTAATAATATAAAGACATTTAAAGATAACCATGGCCAGGTGTGGTGACGCATGCCTGTAATTCCAGTACTCAAGAGGCTGAAGCGGGAGGATCACTGCAAATTTCAAGCCAGCTCTGGCTACAATGAGATACTGTCTCAAAAAACCAAAAAATATTTAAAAATTAAACAAATAAAGATAACCGTTAAGCAGTACTTTCTTAGGATAAAAGTAAATACTATTCAGGAAAACTATATTTTCCTACTATACTTTCCTAAAGAACATAATACAAACGCACAGCAAATTCAGTGTTTCATAAGGGCGAATCACCTTTATTATACCGATCCAGGGTGGAAAAGGACCTGAAATTGAAAAAATAATTCTAAAAAAAAAGAAAAAATAATTCTAGAGAGAATTCAAACATTTAAATTAAGAAGTAGAATATGCAGTTTATGAAATTTCCAAAGTAATTTAAGTCTGTATAAGTATTTTAGAAGCCGATAAATACATTCTAATATTTAACGTTACAATGAATTTAAAAGGTATCATAAAATGCACAATTTCCACATTTTGACAAAATCAAAACCACAAGAAAAACTCCTACAACTGACAAAACCCCTGTTCTTCTGAGATAGAAAAGAACCCTAATGTGAGTCTCAGAGGCCAGAAGACAATACTTTCTTTTTTTTGTCTTTTTGAGACAGGGTCTCATTCTGCAGTTCAGGCCGGCCTTGAGCTCATTTCTGTAGTCCAGGCTGGTCTCAAATTCACAACGATCCTCCTGCCTCAGCCTCCCAAGTGCTGGGGTTACAGGCTTGCACACCACCACGCCCGGCTGGAAGACAGTGCTCTTGCTTTGGATCTCAGTCTAGCAGCGGAGTCTGACTGATGGATGCGCGCTCCAATGAGAGTGCACGTGTTCACTGCACAGACTCGAGCACGTTTCTCTCTCTTAATTCTCATTTATTTGACCCGGAAGATGGAGATGTCCAGGCTCTCCCTTATTGGGGTTTTACAAGTGTTGAATGCAATATGGCCTATTAAATACTTCATACAGAATGCACGGTAGTACAGTTCTTACGAGGAGGGCCAGGCTGCCTAGAACTAATTAACTAACCTTAACTAATCTGAGAGTCAGTATCAAAGGTATTCATGTGAACAGGACCCAGAGTCCAGACCATCAGTGGACTGTAAATTAGCACACACTGAGCTGATGCTGCGCGGTCCTCAGGAGGCCTGGGTCTGTGTCCATGAGCATGTGCGACAGAGGGGCTGGGCTCTGTTCCAGGCCAAGGCGCTCACTGTTTGGTGACCACATCTTGGCACATCTAATCCTCTCCAGGGCAAATCCACCTTCACCCACAAACTCCATATTAATCTAATAATGTTAGCACATCTGCTAGCAGAGAAACATCCCTGACCATAAATGCTTTAGAAACAACAAATTCCCTCCCTAGCTGAAGAACAATAAATTGTTTCATAAAAACAAAATATGGAAGAGTTTGAGGGCCAGCAGATGGACAGTGAAATTAATTCAATCTGTTGATTACATCCTGTTTTTACAATTAGGTGCTTATTACCCGCAGTGACTACAACTCTGATCAATAAAAATGACGGCCAATAAAATGAGATCTTTCACAATACCAGTCTTTAGACAGGTGTGATGGGGCACACCTTTAGTCCCACCACTCTAGGAAGCTGAGGCAGGAAGATCACAAGCTCGAGCTCAGCCAGGGCAACTCAGTGAGAGCCTGACGCAAAATAAAAAGACTCTTTAAAGAGGGCTGGGGATGTAGCTCGGTGCCAAGGCCCTGGGTTCAAGCCTCAGTACCGCCACTGCCGAAGAAGCTGCGCTCATCAAGAAGCTGCCTAACTGCACGCGATACAACAGTGACAGCGCACTGGCTGTATCTGTATGCAACTTCCTCGGTTACTGAAACATCTGGCGTAACTTGCCCACTCGACCCTGCAACGTACGCCTGTAGACTACTCTGTAGACTCTCCTTCCGCTGCTTTTCCTTTAGCCTGCACCTCTCTTCTCAGGCACCAGATGGCGCAGGAGTCTGCAGGGAAGGAAGCAACCCCGCACTCCAGCAGTGGCGCTGGCTGCTTTGCGTGGGCTGCGGGTTACCTCAACCAGCTGCAAGCCGGGAAAAGGAAGACGCGGTCTTGGGCTGGTGTTTTCATGTATGTATATCACACAAACTTCAAAACCCAAATCAGAGCTGTTGCTGCCACTCTCCTCTGCAGAGGATGTGGAGAGCTTTCCTGATGAGTCCGAAGGAGAAGCCAAGGGGCAGTGTGGTACAGTGGCCAGAGCCTGGTTTCACTCCGCTTTCCGCACTGTGTGAGGTGGGAAGGGCGGTTTCCTTCTCTGTACCTTGGTTACCATCCTAGAACGAGTATGACGATAACCCTGCATCCACCTCCAAAGTTGTGGGAGTAGGAAATACTTTATTCATAGGAAGTGCCAGGAGTCCCCCAGCACAACACAATACCTGTAAACCTCAGTGCGGGCAGGGCTGAGTGCAGAGTGGGACAGAGTAAAATCTGACGCACTGGTCCACACACTGGGGTAAGGGCTGCTCTCTCCACTCCCCTGGCCCTGGGCCTGTGTGTCCCTCACCCACCCGGCGCCTGCCCAGGGGAGGGCCAGGCGATGGTGGGAGCCACCTGCCCTCGGCTACGAATTGGGGATGGAGTAATCTGCGTCTGTTAAATGGTTAGGGAAGTGCTGAGTGTTGGGTAGGTGCTTATTTCATAGGGCAGAAAGCTGCTTGGCGTTAGGAGTTTGGGTTGTGACCCTGGACACGGAGGTGTGTGGATGTGTCCCTCAGTCTTCTGGAGCTCAGCCTGCAAGATGAGCTGAGATGAGGGTGCAGGTAAATGCCATGCGCCTCACAGGGGCTGCGTGAGGAACAGCACCTGAGCACCTGACCCTGCAGGCAGCCTGAGGAGATGGGTCAAGGCCACAGGAAGGGCACAATCCATGTTCAGAAATGGAAACAGAAATGGGACAGGAACCAGAAGAGCTGGGGTCGGAGGCAAGGAAGAGTGCGTGGTGGGGGTCACATTAGGGGCCAGGCCGGGCCAGGCCTCCGGGAGCTTCGGCAGCTTAGCTGGGCATTGTGGACTTTCTCACAGGCACCGTGTCGCAGCTGGCTGAATGGCACTGTCGAGGGAAATGAGTAGGAGGGAGGGAGAAGCTCCCACACTTTAAGACTGAGTCAACCGACCCAGGGCAGCAGCCCGGTGGGGTCTCAGCTCGTTTCTGGGCCCTTCTCTAAGGCCAGGGCCGAGAATGGGGAGCACAACCTGAGGGTGTTCTCTTCTCCCCACGGGCTTCCAACCCTCCCGAGTCACCCCCTTTTGCACGGGTCACCTCTGAAAACGGCAGGTTTAGGGCTGATGGGGGGGCATTAGTGTTGCACCTAAGAGACTCAAATATCGATTCCTGGCTGAGAGGCCATCAGACTGGTCTGCATCTGGAAGATGCACAGCAGCAAACAGCGCGGGCAGCACGGGTGGTGGGCCAACTGGAGGAGATGCCACCGGGCCGTGAAAACTGAGCCTCTGCTCCTGCTAGCTGCCACCTCCTCCTAGAGAAGTTAGGAGAAAATCTGCAGGCAGGACAGGGCGGAAATGTCCCCTCTCTATGTGTTACCTCACCAAAGTCACTTCCAAAATCCCAGTCTGATAAGGACACAGAATTTGATTTCCAAATGTCTATGGAGACTTTGCAGATGGTGGGAAAAACAATTCCCCTTGCATCAGCGGAAGATAAACCAATCACATCTACTTTAGGACCAGCCTGCTACTCAGGTACACACATGAGCATGCTAGAGTTGCATAATGAAGTGTCATAAGAAAAAAAAATGCTTTGTTTTTAAAAAAAATCACTATGCAAAGGTAGCCAGGGCTACATAGTAAATTCAAGAACAGCCTGAACTACATGAATTAGTTTGTCACATTGCTCCATACCTGTTATCCTAGCACTTTCAGAGGCTGAGGCAGGAGAATCACAAGCCCAGTCTGGGCAAACTCAATGAAACCCTGTCTCAAAATTTTAAAAATGTATTTTTTAAGGGTTGGGGATACACAAAGGCCTGGCATTCGCACTCCATAAAAACCAAACAAGCCCCAAAGTCACTGCAATAGAAAAGCTCTGCTTGGACTCCCAAGAGCAGTGACAAGGTCGTCTTGGGGCGTTAGAAACAGAGGGTTCAACCAGGGTGAGCCCAAGCACAGCCTGAGAGCACACCCAGTCAGGGCAGCACTGTGAGGCATGAGCTCCCTGCAGGGCAGGACCCTGCAAGACCACCGACAGTGTCTGGCCACACACCCACTTCAAACTAGCTTTCTCTGTGTGGCTGCCTGGGCCACTGTCCTCTGTGGCTCAGCTGCAGTGCCCTGGCTGGACGGTGACTGGCTGTTAGGCATGCCTTCCGCCAAGGCCTGCGTCATCACTGAGAGGGCTGGTGCGCCGCTGAGCCTGCCTCGCTCAGCAGAGGGGCGCAAGCACGGGGGTGAGGGACGGCGAAGGAGGCGCAGGGAGCAGGCGGAGACCCCTTGCTCCTGCCCCAGTGCAGCCTCCTCAGCTGTCCCCATGCTGTGGGCCAAGGCCTCCTCCGCTTGAAGCCCACAGGGCTGGGGGCACTGAGGGGACCACAAGCTGGGGGCAGATGGCGCCTCACCTGCCTCTGTGAGGCTCAGGAAGGCTGCAAGAAGCAAGGTTTCAGCTAGAAGATGTAAACTTTACCTTAAGCCCAGACTAAGAATTAATTCTCCTTTTCTTTGCAAACTGAACTTCTGTGAGACACTGTCAATGGTGAACATTTCTCACTGTCTGCTCTTCCTGATCCACACAGGACACAGCACGTGTGGAGTATCTGGTCAGTGTAAATGAGGGGAGAGGAAGCTCCTTTCCCACTTGGTGTGTGTCTTCGGAAGGGAAGCCTTAGCCACTGCCTCAGCCGCAAGAACTGGCTCTTTGTTCTGCCCATTGAAGGGCCCAAGACAAACAGCACCTCTCACTTGGAGAAGCCCCTCTTCTCCGAGTGTGGACGGTCTGGAAGACAGTGCTGTGTATGTCGTGTCTGAGAATCAGTCCCTAGCAAAGGGAGTGGGGCCCACTGCCTACCTGCACCGGAGGCCGCCATTGCAGGCCGCTGTTCTGGGCTGAGAGAGGCGAGGCTTTCCCCTCACACGCGCTAATATTTTGACTATGCTATTTCTTTCTTTAATCATGTAATTTCACTTTTATTCATCCATCAAGTTTTCAAGACTTCTTTTTAAAAATATATTTTTTATGGCCCTCATGTTGTCTGGGGTGGAAATGTCGAGGTTTGAAGATTTCTGTCGGCTGAGCTCTGCTTCAGGGACTTTAAGGGACCCACACCGAGGGTCCTATCTAGGAGGCCCCCCGGAGGAGCACCTCGCTGGTCTCCTGCATCGCACCACCACCAACAGAAATAAGCTGAGGGTGGCTCTGCCTTGTATGGAGAGGAAAAAAGAAAACTCCACAGAGCAGCGGTCTCACTGCCCCCAGATTTATGATGGTCCCTGGTGCACTGCACAGACATGGACGTGCCCACGCACACGGTCCCCTGTGTGCCGCATAGGCAGGGACGTGCCCACGCACATGTTCCCGAAGAACCGAAGGTGAGTAATGTGGGGTGACCGCTGACCACAAGAATTTATAGTTCTCACACGCAATGCTTTTGACTGGGGTGCAGTGCATATATAGAGTCTGAGGTGATTAAAAGGCATCAAGTTTACAAACATCATGATGAATGTGATTATTACGTACTGCAAACATGTACTAATAAAGCTTAATGAAAACATTTATCAACGAAGAAAACCAATCCCTCTGGTCCCCCTGGTCTTTGTCCAGAGCAAGGCTTCCCATGCAAGCACCCGGGGTCACTCACTACTGTGGTTGCTTGACATTTGTTTAAGGGGCTGCCCCATCTGCCAACTCCTAGACATGGCCACCTCACAGACATCAGAGCCTTATAAACAGTATTTTTATAGACTGACAGAGAAAGCCTATTCATGGTAGCCCAACTTCCCCTGAAGCTATGAAATAAATTTCCTTCCAGGACTAACATTGCTCCGTTTCACATCACGGGCCTGCTGTGGCACTTTGACCCTCCGAAAGGGAACATGAAAATACCATCTATCATCTCTTGAACAACTCGGCTCGGTCAGAGGTGCACAGTTTCATTGCAAAAACATCTGCAGTTTGATAGCCATCCCTTCAAATCTCAACCCCGAGCAGCTAAAAGCATGCTTACAAGATGAGAAACACTCGAGCAGACAGCTCAAAACCACTCTTAAATTTCTTCTCAAGTGTGAAATGCAAGCTGGTTGAACACCAGCCTCACCCACCACA
Organism: Dinomys branickii; assembly: GCA_004027595.1. Lineage (NCBI taxonomy): Eukaryota > Metazoa > Chordata > Mammalia > Rodentia > Dinomyidae > Dinomys > Dinomys branickii. The sequence goes on along the minus strand of PVLD010005950.1, from coordinate 10,101 downwards.
GGGATAAACTGTGAACGTTTGTCTATGCCTCCTTCACAGCTCCCAAGGAGCCCTACAACATATTTAAACTGTGTCAAATGCATCGCTGTGAGGCAGACATGAGTGAGAGGACTCACGGTTCTTGGACAGAGGCAGGTGCCCCCATCTAAGTGTTCCTCGGCCACGGTCTGCTCACACTGCGGCAGCTTTCTGGTATGGTACTAGCAGACCCTGAAGATACCGAGAGGTGTATCTTCAAATAGTCTTCAGCACATATGACAGAGAATCTTGAGCGATCTAAGCACATGAGAATTACACCAAAAGTTGTTCTGATAAATAAAATATTTAGCATCATCAGGATTAGTGGCGCACATCTACAACCTCAGCACTCAGGGAGGCTGAGGCAGAAGGATCAGAAGCCAGAGCCTGGGCAATCTAGTGACTTAATAAGATCCCATGTCAAAATAAAAATAAAAATGAAAAGACTAAGGGTGTATCTCAGTTTAAAGGCCCTGAGTTCAATCCCCATTATGAAAAATATTTACCAATAAATCTAAGATTTTTATATTCATTCTGAAATATAAGATAAACATTTATTTATAAACATTTCCTAGATAAAGCAGGCCTAACAGTGTGTGTCAACAGCCCTGTGCTCCAAGAGCTGCTGTGTGGAAGGTGTTTTAGAAGCGCTCTTGGTAACCATGCCCACAGTCCCTGCAAAACCATTCCTTAAAGGCCTGCAAAGCCACTGATTAAAGACTAAAAACACAACACAGGGCATTTTTAGCCTTTTTGAAAATTATTTTGTGAACATTTTGGTGTGCCTGCTTTCATATTCCTGTTATGTCCTTGCATAGACATAGATGTGTACCCATGCATGCGCATGCACACACACACACACACACACACACACACACACACAGTTGTGGGGTCATGCCACCTTGACACCTTGACACATTCCCGAGACCAGGGATTTCTCCAACATAACCACAGTTTCATTACACCCAACAAATTCAACAAGAACACAGATGTACATACTTTGTACTTGAATGTCCCAAACTGCCTCAAGAACGTTCTTTACAATGGTTTTCTCCATCAAGAACCCAACCAAGGATCCCAGTGGACTCCAGAGCTCCACCATGGAAAGCCACACTTCCTGTCTCCCACGAGCTGGGCATCTCTGCAGACCCCAGGCTGGCTGTGCTGCAAAATGCCTCACAATTCAGATTTATCCAACCGCGTCCTCATTTCCTCCTTACTCGAACTGGGGTGAACATTTCTGGCAGGAATGCTGCACAGCTTAAGTTACAACTCTGACTTTCACAAAGAAAATAAAATGTAAGCCCTGTTTTTGTGAGTCTGGATTTATTAGGCTGCTTACTGAAGAGGAACCTACCGTTTCGGGAGCTTCCCCAGGCCCAGTGTAGCCTTTTTTATTATTGGTACCAATTTTCTTTCAGGGCTTCTGCAGTAAACTAGACTCTCAGCCCTTTTCATTTTGAGACAGAGTCTCACTAAATCGCTTGTGATCCTCCTGCCTCACCCTCCCGGAGTGGTGGAATTGCAGGTATGCACCCCCATGCTTGGCTGTTTCCTTTATCTATCTATTGGAATGTTTGTATTGACCACTTATGTGACACGACAATGAAAAGAACGGACTGCATCACCTGCTTTTGGATTTCTTGAAGAACTACAACTTTCTGTATAAGATGCTGTGCCGATTTTTTTCTCCTGTCTTCTCTTAATTCCTAGTGAGTCGCACTGAGATGCCAATCTGTGCAGGGCACACAGCGCAGGAGCAGAACACAGAGTGAGGCAGGCATGCACCATTCCGTAGGCACAGGGGAGGGAACAGGACTGAGATAATTCCCTCATTCCTAGGGCAGGGCTGTGACCCACATGGGCCTTTGTAATGTGCTGCCTTCCTGCTGGAAGTCCTCAGAGCCTCTGGCAGTCACTTCTGGAGTTCTGTGGGGTCGGAATGGAGGCCCATCTGCCACAGTTTTTCTTCTGAGGCAAAAAGGAGGGAGTATAACTATCTGAGAGAGAAGGACATGTTAAAAACCACCCTAGCTGGCCATCCAGATGGAGAAAGGTGAAAGTTCAAAAAAATTACTTTGTTTCCTTCACTGCTATCTCAAGGTCATCCCAAACCTCACGACTAGTTAAATGGCCCTGGGACTTGGGAATCTTCTTTTCTTATCATCTTAAGTCACCGCCAAATGTAAGTTCAAATGACTTTCCACAGCAGGATTCAGAGGGGCTCCAAGCTGAGGTGGCGAGTCTCCCAGATTTGGGCGGTCGCGGCCTCTGATAAGGAGAGCACCTGTGTCCCACAGCCAAGTGTGCTTCTCGCTTGTTTTGGCTGCAAGGAAGCACCGGGCCAAGGTTGCAGCACTTGCACCGAACCATTTACAGCAAACCCCAAGGAAGCCTGATCGCAGCTTCCGCTGATTTTCCACCCTTTAGTGAACTTTGCCTGGTGTCTTCATCTGGGCTCACTGAATGGAGAAGACGCTACGGGGCTGCGGCCCAGCCCGGCAGCAGGGCGCCAGCCTAGCGCGTGTGGGGCCCTGGCTCAACCCTCAGCATTCAGCCCCAAATTCGCTGCTTTTTCTCATTATGATGGAACCTACGTTTGTTATGGAAAATTTATAAAAATTCAGATAAGCAAAAATAAAAATAAAATGTTTTAATACCAGCACCCAGAGTTACAAGAACAGTGAACACTAGGCATTTAATTTCCTTTGCTATGTATATGCACAAATATTTGGTTTTCTTTACGTATTTTATAAGCTGCTTTTAAAAAAATGTGACCAATTCCAGTCCCCGAACAACTTTCTATGACATTCCTTCAATGTCCACACGTCTTCAAGTTAACACAACGTGCAATCGTTTATTTTAGGAAACCTGTGCCGCTGAATGTTCAGGTTTGCTTCAGCTTTCCCTCGGTGGCCTTGTCCAGGACCCTGAACAGTTCCTGTGGCTCCCAGCTGGTGCATGTCCCTTACTGTTTTCTTAGGGTCGAGCTCTGCCCACGGGATTCCCAGGAAAAGCACGCGTGTCACAGGTCTCCTCCCTTTTCTGGTGCTGCCCAGTCTAGCCCTGGGAAAGCTGTGCCCCAGTTATAGACCCGTTACCTGCCCCGTGGTATGCCTTACCCATGTGCCCTTCCCCTCGCTGGATCTGTGGATCTGCAGAGTCATCGTCTTTCTTAAAAGACAGCAGTGAGACACAGACTTAAGGCAGGCTGGGTCTGTTTATCCGGGTACCAAGGGAGCTGTGCAAGCTGGGAGTGTGCCGCCGCCACCCGAACGACTACTTCTCACCTCAGAGTCTAAGACCTGGGTTTCCCAGCCCAAGGGAGCTGAGGGCCAGTGACGGGAGTGGCGCTTGAGGCCCGCCCCACCCTCCCTGCCTTCTGCAGTTCTTTTATTAAGAGGACTCCGATTCATCCTTCTGATCTCACCTTGGTGTCACCTCCTGGACAAGGCCCCTGCCCACACACTTGGTGGGAGCACAGTTGCCTGCCGACCTCCCCAGCCCTGTCACACAGGCTGCTCTCCCTGCAGCCTCTGTGCCGGGAGGTGGTGGTCGGGGGAATGTCCACTCCCTCTCCCGGGCTGAAAGCTTCACGACCAGATCCTCTCTGAAATAACCTCATTCCGACTTCCGCAACACAGACTCCGCATCTTACACCCCACTCTCCACTGATCATTTGTTCAATGTCTTTGCTTTGCAGCCCTGGAGCTGCAGCCCAGGCCCTGGCACAAGCCAGGCAAGTCTCTGCTACACCAGGCACAAGCTCAGGACCTTCTGGCTAACAGGGAACCTCATGACACAGGCCTGTATTTATTTTCAGCAGATATATGTGTGTCTGTCCTCATACATTATGTCCATAATCTAATAAACACACAAAAATTTTTCACAGGCTTAGATAAAACTATTCTCCTCCATTAACAGCCCAGTCTAGAGGCTTCCTCTGCCCTTTAGAGCGTGTAATCAGGACAAAGCTTAAAATTTCATTTGCATTAAGTTTTCTTAAGAACAAAGTTTAAAAGGGAAGCAAAACAAAACACACCAGAGTAATTACTGCTTTACAGCAAATGGTTTTTTCTATCCCAGGGAAGTTCTTTCATGTGCTAATGCTGGCAGTTTAAAAACCTCCTCTTCTTTAACTTACTTAGATCTCTGAGGACCTCACACATCTAAAGAATCTTTACATTCACCAGAAACTTCCAGAGAGGTCCAAGGGTGACAAGCAGTGCAGCTAATGGACAGTATTGATTTAATTTCCTGCAAGAGTTCTTCCTTTGCTAAGGAGATGCTGTTTGTCATTCACGTCAAGCGTTTTACCCTGTTTACAGACGTTGAAAAACAGAAGAATGCAGAGTACCCAGTGCTTCCCTTCCTCCTGAGAAATCCCATTTCTAAATTCTGGCCAAGAAGAAGATCAAGGGCCTCTCAGTAACAATGAGCATCTTCCTAAGAGAAGGAAACTCTGATTTGAGAATCAGGAAATAAGAGTAAAATCATTTAGTAAGCTCCAGAATATAAATACACAGTGCTGCAGAAACCACTGGGCTGTTTGGGAAGGGAACCATAAGAGACTAAGGGTCAGCACAAAGGTCACTGACTATGCAAGTTTCTCCACGGTCTCAGCTGAAGTGTTGCTTGCAAGTCAAACCCTCCAGAGATAAACAGAAGAAGTTAGGTCTGTGTGCTAAATTTTTTGTTGCCTATGAGGAAAAACTCAAGTTCTTAACATACAAGTGACGAACAGTCAGCGATGTCCTCTCTCCACTTTCCAAATGTGGCTCTGGTTTTGGTGTCCCTAAAACAGCAGCTTGGGGTGCAGCTGATGGGAGGGCGCCTGCCTGGTGTGGACCAAGCCCGAGATTCCATCCCAGCACCGCACACACACATACACACACACACACACAACCAGAACCACAAAGAAAAGAAAACCATCCAGACAGGAATTTGATGGCGCCAGCAGGAGGAATATTTGTTGTGAGCAAGAGAGGCCCAGAAGGACGCTGTGCCCAGGATAGCCCTGGCCCCAAACACACTGTCGTCCAACTCCAGATGTGACGGACATGAAACTGCAAAACAGAGAGCGGCGCCCCAGGGCTTCACTCTGCAGCCTGGTGAAGCACAACACTACCCCACAAAGCCAGCTCCAATCCCAGAGGTCTCTCCTGCATCTCTTGTACAGGCTTCCTGTCTCCGGGGCCTCCCTTTATTTAGGGCTCTTTTCAAACTGGCTGTGGACTAAGGCTTCACCAGGACCAGCTTTCCTGGGGCCAGAGGTCAAAAGGTTATCTGCACTGTGTAGTTTAGGGCAGAAGGATCTTTTTGACTCTTTCTTTTCTTTTTTCCCATGTAGACGAAATGTATGCATATGAAGCCCAGCAAGCTAATGTAGGTACTAAAACAGCTCCCCTTCTACAGATAAGCTGCTTTCTCAAGAAAACACAATGTCAACTTTCCTGTGGCTCTACAAAGAGAAACCAGATGCTGCCCAGGCCCTCCCTGCACATGTCTGCTAGAAAACTTGCCACGCAGCTGCTGACACAGCGAGGCAGCTTCTGACCCACCGTTTAGACAGATGCATCAGTGTTGTTCTTGAGGAAAAACCTTTGCTTTGTCCTTTAAAACAAAAGCAAAGCGAGCAGCTGAGGAGCCGCAGGACGGGTTCTGTTCCCTGAACAGACGTTTCTCACACAGCAGTCCAGGCTGGGGACTACAGCCTCTTGGAAGGCAGTAACCACTCAGGACTGAGGGTTTCAAGCTCTGGGAAAGCACTGCAATTCTTGCCCATTATTTTGTGGGTCAGATATACTTTGGAAAGATGGTGAAAAGCAATAAAAGCTGTATTTACAGGCTAAATCACTGTCTTTTTTTTTTTTTCTCCAAAGTGACTCTAAGGCATGAACAGAGTTCTGTGTGACATTTGACTGTTGCAGACAGGACTGACAGAAGGTGAATCTAAGCTTCTGAGTTCTAGAATGAGCTCTTCCGATAGGGCTGTGGGGCCACATGACATGGTAGGAAAGCAGGGACCTAAGCAACATCCCAGGGTGGCCAGGCTCAGGTCCCCAACTCTCCCAGCACTAGGAACTTTACTAGGTCTAGTCATTGTGGTAGCATAAACATCTGTGGTTTAAAACTTGAACTCTGGGGCTGGGGATATAGCTCAGTGGAATAAGCGCTTGCCTAGCAAGCGCAGGGTCCTGAGTTCGATCCCCAGTACCGCAAAAAAAAAAAAAAAGAAAAGAAAACTTGAACTCTGCAGCTGCCTGATGAGGACTGATGCTCCTCAGGTGTGGCCCTGTACCTGTGGATCCGCTGGTCAGTCCCTGTGGGCCCGGTAAGGCTCAGCCACTCCCCAGTGCCCTCGGTCCTGCCTTAGCTCACATGTCTTTCCACAGGGTTTCCACAGCTGCAGCCATCCCAGTGACACCTTCAGGAGCCCCTCCTGTTCCTGTACCTGCCCCATGACTCCAGGGACCATGATCTTTCCGAAACAGCTCACCAGGTTCTATATGAGCCCTGCAGGAGGGAGATAGTCCTGGGGACAGGGTCCTATTGCACTGTGCAGTCCTCATCTGTGCAGCCTGTACTCACCACTCTGCTGCCCCTGCAGCAAACCAGTGAGGCTGCCTGTCGATTTTTCTTTGTTCTGGTAATTTTAAGGCTTCCTGACTGGAATGATTTTCCTCTATTTCTCTACCAGGCAAACTAGTCTTCCCCATACAGGGAAGTTAGCCATTTCTCCTCAGTGCAATGACACTCAGCTTAACCCTTCCTGTGACGCTGGTAAGCCCTCTCCACTCAAGGTAACCACTGTGGGGCAGGCATGGCATGTTCCTCATCCTGATACGCTGCACAGTGTTCAGCTCAGGGTGTGTACACTCAGTGGCATACTCAACACCCCCACAGTCAGTGGGACCCAGGCCTGGCACATTGAGATGCATCCCCAGGCCCACACCCCTTTATTTCTTATTTGTAGAAGGGTCTCACTAAGTTGCTAAGTTTCCCAGGCTGCTCTGAACGTACAATCTTCCTGCCTCAGCCTCTCAGAGTCCTGAGACTGCAGGTGTGTAACACTGTGCCTGGCTGACAAATTTATAAAGTTAAAAAATAACTGAAAGTAAACAAGTTAAAATCTATAATCAGGATAAACAACAGAACATGACAAATTGGTACAGACAGCAATCTCATATAGTAAATTTTATATGTATAAGAAGTTATCTTTGTATATATCCAAAGTTCTAAAAAAAAGTATATATCATATTCATTCTAAAATGCAAAAACCCACCTTTCTACTTGTCTCTATTTCCCAGGCAGCTCTTCATAAAGAATTTCAGAACCATAGAGGTCAATGTTACACAGCGTGAGGTGGTTTCAGTTCTGAGATTTGTTCATTCTGGTAACTGCAGCCCATCATCAGACATTTCTAAAGTTAGTTTACCTTCTGATGTGCAAGACCAAGAAGCTCTGTCAGAACTTCCTAGCAGGCAGGGCCAGCACCTGGGAGAGGCAGGTGGGAGCCCCTGGGCCCCCTGCACAGTGCAGGGCAAGACTGTGGCACCAAGAGCTGTCCGCACACGTGGCGGGTGGGCTCAAGAGCTCTCCTTCCAGACGGCTGCCAAGGCTCCAAGCCGTACCTGTGGGGTCAGGACAGGTCACGTTCCTGGTTAATGAACTCCACAGCTATGTCCTTTATGTTCTTGTTCATACCGGGACACAACATCTAAGTAATCTGGCAGTTTGTAGGAGCCTAAAGAGAGATGCACTAGAACAGGCTTTCTCGGGCTATGGGGCAGGTGCCACCTCCAGACTGAGGCCTCTGGGAGCCAACTCACGCCGAAGGCAAGACGATCACACCAAACACCACGATACAGGCATAATTTGGCCTGCAAAGATAGGTACTGCTAAAGACCCGCAGCCCCTAGAACACGGGCAGGGCCACTCTGAGCCCAGCACAGACACAACGTGTGATCACGTGCTGGAGAGCAGGAACCCTGTCCCCACGCCCCGGAGCTGCTCAAAGCTAGCAACATGGTCCGGTGCCCCTAAGCTGCCTATCAGCCAAACACGGGCTTTATCTTTTAAGTGACTGAAAAAAAAATTGTTAAAGAATGCTATTTTATGACGTGTCAAAATTACATCCAATTTGTAGTTTACCATCCACAAATAAAGTTGAATTAGAACTAACCACCACAGATGTACATAGGGTGATGGAAAACTGCAGCGGATAGTGAAATTTTAAAAATCACTATAGTGGAAGACACACAGCCTCCGCCTGCATCCAGCACTTTTATTCCATCATTCTGGCCACTTTCGGAAGCAGTTGTGAGTCCGCTTTCCGGGTGCTTTTATGAGGTGTGATAAACGGTGAGCGCTGCTGCCCAGCGCCGCCCAGCGGAGAGGCAGCTCGCGAAAACCCGACGCGGCATCCTCGTCCATCCTGTCCACTGGGTCTGGCCCTGCGCGACTTCTAGCTCCCCCCAAGCGAGACTGACACAGCGATGCCATGGCCGCCTCCTCGCCTCGGAGAGTGCCAGCCCTACTGCACTGGGACCCTGTTCTTCCGGCCGGACTTCACCGTCACCGTCTCCTCTGTCTCCAAACACTGCCAGGGGCCCTGTCTCTAAACACTGCCACCGGTGGGTCAGGCACCAATGCATCGTGGAGGACACCAGCACTCAGTGTGTACCACTGAAACCCTAAAATATTTAGCATCTGTGCCACTGCAGAGCCAGCTTAGGGCTGGGTCCAGCTCAGTGCCTATGAAGCACAAACGAGGTTCTGAGTTCAAACCCTGATAAAGCATTTGCCTATACCTGGTCTAGATCCTGGCTTCTCAAGATGCACAGAGTGCAAAACTTTCAAGCCCCATCTCAGGCTGCTGAAGGAGTATCTGTGTTTTAGCAAGATCTACAGGTAATGCATATATTAAAACTCAAGAAGCACTGGTTTCCAAATGTAGTGATCACCATAAAATCACCCCGGAAAAATTATTTTAAACGCACACAGAAACTTTTACAACACAGGCTCTGCCTTGGCAGAATAGTTTTAAAAACAAATATAAATCTTTAGGCTTATAGGGCTGGGGATCTAGCTCAGTGGCATAAGTGCCTGCTCGGCAAGAGCAAGGTCCTGAGTTCAACTCCTCACACACACCAAACAAAAGATTTACAATGCACTTTGCCAGGCACTGTGCTTTTGCACGGGTTATTTTTACTTCATCGTATTATTCTAAAATAGCCACCACCACCACCACCACCACCACCACCATCATTATTATCTGTATCTAAAAAATTAGGCGACTAGCCAGGATTCATCTTGTTAATCAACTGTGGGCTCTGACGTCAAATTCAAGCAACAGAGACATAACCTACCTCTAGGTTTTGCTCCCCACTACTCCCCACTGCTGCTGACAGGGCCCTGGGGCCTCAGAGCACCTAGGAACACCTGCAGGGACGTGCCGCGGGAAGGGCTGCTGACCTGAGTCCCCAGAGAGCTGGTGAGTATTTTAGGGCCACAGAGGCCTTTTCCGTCCAACACGAAGAATGGCAGGAGAAAGGGCCACCTCACGCTGCTGCAATTTCATCAGCCTGTAAACATTTCATCTTTAAACGCTGTAACTGCATTTGGCAAATAAAAAATCCCAATGTTTTTGTTTGTTTACTGTCTTAATAGTATTTTTTAGTAACGGTTTTCTAAAGCAGGAAATGCTCCATTTCTTTTGAAATACTGATTTCTACATTTTTGAAGTATTTATTCAGTTCTAAAATTTTAATCATATTTGGCATCTCAGATTCTGTGAGAACATTCACGTTTCTACTCCGCAGCTTTAATACATTCAGGATGATAACGGGCCAAATGCAACTTAAGAAAAGGAATCCAGCCAGTCGCAGCACTCAGGAGGCTGAGGCAGGAGGATTGTTGAGAGTTCTAGGCCAGCATGGGAGACACAGTGAGTTCAAGGCCAGTTCAAACTACAAAGTGAGACCCTATCTCCAAAGAAAGAAAGATAGAGAGAAAGAAAGAACAGAAGAAAGAGAGAAAGAAAGAAAGAAAAAGAAAGGGAAAAGGGAAGGGGAGGGGAGG